>JBBMFX010000141.1:14296143-14308062 GCA_037832545.1 Rhabdalestes septentrionalis | reverse complement strand
ACACACACACACACACACACACACACACACACACACACATATATAGATAGATATATATATATATATATATGTGTGTGTGTGTGTATGTGTGTGTAAGTTTGTTTTGCAGGATGTGTGAGGCAAACAGTTACAGTTTTTCACTGAACCTAATCATTATTTCATCATCAAAACAAATCTGTCCCATCACCTAAGTTGCTAAAGAGAAAATAAATTTATACAATAAACAAAAGCTGACATATGATCACATCCGTCAAGTTCAAGCCGGGAGCAGTTCTGCCCTTTTTAGCTTTTCAAAAAGTCTCTCTCTCTCTCTCCTTCCCTTTTTTCTCTCTCCCAACCTCTCTTGATCTTATCTGAAACGAAGGCACCATGCACAGTGTTTCTCTGTTTACAGGATGTCACATCTGCTCAGACAAATACCTACTAGTCACTCTTGATGAATACGAACACTAAAAACACAATATCTTTCAATATTCACAGGTGGCATTACCTTGCTAAATCCATTAATTCCCAGTAAGTACATTTAGTTAAATTCAAAATGCCATTGAGCCTTTTTCCTAACAACATACAGTTCTCAAACTTTGAGAAGGCTTACTTTTTTAGCCATATGGTTTGCTTAATTGAAAAAAAAAACATCAGACATAAACAGACTAAAGGGAAAAAAACAGCTATGGACATTAATGAATTAAATCTAAAAAAGAAAAATTCTTCAATAACAACATCAGCATTTGAGACATCATTGTGATCTACTGTGATTTTGCAAGTGCGATGGAAGTGTAGCTCTCTTCTGCTCAACTTTTGTCTGAATTTGGCTCTCTAGAGGAAGATGCTGAGGAGAAGAGTGTTTTATGGACTCTGGTTATCTGATCTGACAAAGTGGTGGTCCCATAGCACCAAAGTGCTAATGTAGGAGGATGTCAAAACAAACGTACAAAGTGTCCCAATGTGATCAATACAGCCCAGCCACAGGGACGTCAGCAAACAACAGATGCAGGAACAGCATAATAACCTCCTCTCTATGCAGCAGGCTCATAAGACACAGCTTCGTATAGGTCAAAACAGAGGCTGTTATTAAATACTTAGATCATAAAACATTATGGCAGAGAGAGCACACTAAGTCAAGACCATGCAAGAACAAGAAAATCTGATGTAACCTTGGTCTAGCCCAGATCTCCTCTAAATATTGTAATGTAGTGTAGAGCAGCCCAGCCCCCATAGTTCGGATGGCAGCTGTGTCCCCTGTGTCCACCAGCAGTCCTGTGTGCCTTGGGCTTTTGAGTATGGGAAGCATGCTGTAGCACAGTGAATGACAAACGCTTGCTTATTGATCGCAGTTTGCACTTAGGCCAACTGATAGAAAGTAATTAATGACTCTATTTTCTTCTGTACCAAAGAGAACAATTGAGTTTTATTCAGCAACAGCACACAGCCATATCAAAGGCCCTCAAGGGAGCCATCCGTAAAAAAATGCCTGACCTCGAATATGGAATGATTCAAATAATGCCAAAGACAAAAAGCACATATGAAAAGCATACATGCCACAGGAGGGATTAATAGGAGGGAACAAATAAATCGCCTTATACTAGATGCTCCTTCTCACAAAGAATATTGCACACACACACGCATCACCGCACACACACACAGACACACATACCCCTCTCTATCACAGCTCTCTATGGATCTATTTCTCTGTGAAAGTCAGGTTCATCCTATGGCTTCAGCCATTGAAAAAAGGTCAAGCTGGTGGGTAGAATGGCAATAACACCCCTGAAATGGTACTATCAGTGGAACATGATTGATCAATTGAATTCCATAGCACAGAAAAATGTGGGATTAAGTAGAGTATTATACGCACAATGAGTTGAGGCATGATGTTCATTTCAAGTTCATTTCGCCTCCCTCCTGCCACCAGATCAGGCAATCAATAGGGGCCTTGCATATCATATATCACCACACTCGCGCTGAGGAGAGAACATAATCTGCTGCAAATTTAGAATGACAGATTTGTAAGGGATCTAAAGCCAGAGGCTGGGAGGTTGGGCTGCTGTGGACGTGGCTGCTGGGGGGTTGAAGGGACGTTTACTGGAGGTTCACGAAGGGCTTTTTTAGTGCAGAAATGAAGATGAAGCAGAGGGGAATCCGGGGCACCTGCTTTTGAGAGGTGATGAGGTCAGAATCCGAGGGGAAACTGCTCATTTGTTTATAGACAGTGGGTCTGAAGGAAATGCATAAGCTAGCAGTCAAGCAGTGTAATTGTATCCAAGCTGTAGCTGGCCCCCCATTTTTCCAGGGAAAAGCAATCTGAAAGTGAAAGCAGTATTACATTCTAAAGGAAATTGTACCTTTAAATAATAGCTCTCCATTTCCACCAGCCACCGAATGAGAACAACCACCCTCCCACCACCACAACCCCCTTATTGCTGCAGCTCATACTAAAACACATGGTCTTCCCAACAAGTCTATGTTTTCGCTGAAGGTAATCCATCAATTACTGCAGACCTATCACATGATGACGGTGCTGATGCTGGATTGGGGGGAGGTGGAGGTGTAAGAGGAAGAGAACCCCTCTCTATCTCTCCTCCCCTCTCTCTTTTCCCTCTTTTTTTCTCCCTCTCTCTGGCTTTGGTTTTCCCTCTTTTTCCTTTTTCCTTTCTCGTGCTGTCTTTCCACAGCTATTAGGGTCTGTTTGAGGCTAGTGCTGACTGAATTTGAACTGATACACACCTATCTTTCAACCCTGCTCTCACTGCTGGTGCTGAGAGGCACACTAGGCTGGACTATGAGAGCAGGGCGGGTTCTTTTTTTTTGGGTGGCTGCCCTGCAGAGAAATGGGGCCATAATGACTGCTACTAGCATGTGGCCTTGTTCCTCTCTCCTCTCGTAGATGGCTCAGATGGCTCTGGCCCAAACAGTGATTCTCAGGGTAGTGTGGAGAGTTTACGGAAGCACCTGAGGGCCGATGCCTTCACTCAGCAGCAGCTGGAGGCTCTGGACCGGGTGTTTGAGCGGCCGTCGTACCCCGACGTCTTCCCAACGTCAGAGCACATCAAGCCAGAGCAGGTCAGTAATACCAAGGCTAACTGGAGAACAAATCCATTCAGCTGATCCAATAATAAAATCTCTTACTGTTTAGCATAAACCTAAATTTTGTATTAGTTATCTTACTTATTAATCTTATCTTACTAATTAAAAGACTAGAAAAACATGAGAAACGTACTATATATGTTAGATTTCAGCACTTCGTCAAAAATAAACACAACCCTGGTCACAATCTTTTACTTAATCTTCCAGTCCCACATCTACTAAAAACAATACCTACTATGCACTAAATACTACAATTACTATACTACACTTTTTAAACCAAAACCATGTCTTGTCACTGCCCGTGAGTCTGCAGTGGATATTAACTAAAGATTACGGCATGCAAAATCATACAATTATAGGCCTTGTGCAGTTAGAATTGCTGGTTAGAGCCTTACTAAAAATGATTCATGCAACCAAACAAACCCTTTTGTATACAACCATTTATTTAAAGTCATAGACTTAACCTTTATTTACTTTCATTAGACTATTAAACAACAAGCAACTATTAATTTTTCCCTTGAAACTCCAAGTGGAGGCCCATAAAGCAAAAACAGAGGCCTAATTGAGTTCATTTTAATTTCTCCCCAATCGTGGCGAATTACACTGGTGATAAATCAGGGGGACAGCCCTCACCCCTAGTAGAGGGCCTAATTTGCGGCTAATTACAAAACTGATTTCTATTGGAAGATCAATAACAAAACGAATTGGAAATGACTTGCAATCACAAAGAGCACTAGAGAAGGTATTAAAATTGCAAGGAAAGAGGTTAAGCGTAAATGGAAAAAAACGGCCCTGAAACAGGCCCAGAAAAATCACTTTTAATTCTGTGTAATATTAATCACACCTTATTCGCATTGGTCTCTTTTTCGGCCCCATTTTTTAACTCTTGAAAGGGCGGCCCTATTAGCCAATGTCTGGTGTGTGAAGCAAGGCATTAAAAAGCCATTTTGGAAATGCTGAACTCAATAGACTCACCCCTCCCACACTTCTGCCAGCCATTTGGTCATCCTTTTCAGATGGCTCTTCAGTTGCCCCACGCCCAACCTGCCCCTATCTGCATGATAAAATGGCTGTTGTGCATCTGAGGCCAGGCCGAATAGAGAGGAACATCCGCTGCTGGCCCAGTGAACAGTTGTATCAGACAATTAGAGTTTATCGGGGATAGAGACAGACAAGACTGGGGTCACGGCATTTCCCTTTGGGACACTGGCCCATTGAGGTACACAGATGCGCGAACACATTCACGCACACCCAAGTGTGTGCTGTGTATGTTTGTGTTTACGCACACACACGTTTCATTAGCACAGAGAGGACTTTGGAGTACAAAGAATGATGTAAGTCCACTCATGAAAGACATACCGAGAAGTTTCCCCAACATCATCATATCTTTTCAATGCACAATTTAGTATTGTTATCGCTGTCAAATATTAGCACAGCAACACTTTCTGAGAATCTGGGCCATCCATGAATGTGACTGTTCCTGCTGAAAAATTCAAACTCAATTTTAATGATTCCTGTAACAACTAACTTAAACAATCCAAATAAATCTAATTTAGATAATTATTGTACCCTAAAAGAGCAGTTCAGCAAACAGAGCATAAATCTATTGTGAAACCAAAATAATACAATTCTCTTAATTGTTCTCTCTCCTACTTGCATGTGTCATCATTTTTTTTTTTCAAAGAAAACAATTACAAACGGCCAGTTCTGGCCACAGAAACGGGGCCACATGTCGGTAATCTAACAAAGCAGGGCCGTCTCTTCCCTTGGCTGGTCAGGGGGATGGCTGCAGTCAAGCACAAAGAGGCAGCTGACACCCCTGCCTTTCAAGCCACTTCAAATCCTACACTCAGCCCCCCCTCAAAAAATCTAATGTATGCACTCACCATGCATATGCCCTCTTACCAAAAAACACACTCAGGCTTTCCACCTCTCTTTCTGTGAATGGGTCAAATGGAGATGCTACAGATTTTCAGTATCACTCTATTCCAGGTGCTAATTTATAAAGCTACGTAGCTATCACCTGAGCAGCCAGTAGATAAACCTAGATGCAGCTCGTGCCCTCTGTGATGGTGCATTTTCTTTTTTCCCCAAAAATGGCAGACAAAGCACTAAACACGGAACATACATGGCTGAATGACAGCTCAGAAGCAGTTAGCTTTATAACTGGACACCTAGAGTAGAGAGTTAGCCAGAGAGCTGTGCTGCTGTGCGCCTGTTTAAAGTGTCCCCCTCATTGGCAGGCTAATGAATACTCACTACCAGCACTGAACCCCGGACTGGATGAAGTCAAGCCCAGTCTGTCAACCAGCGCCAGCTCAGAACTGGGCTCCAGCGTGTCGCAGAGCTACCCAGTAGTGACAGGTAAGAGTGCTGGATCACCCGTTCTAGCCTAGGCCCAGAGGTGGGTAGGGTAGCTTGAACACATAATCATGAACAAGTGAAAATAAAATAGCTTCCCAAATAAATATAATAATATTGTAGCAAGCCAAAAGATTGCATGAATAATGAGCTTCCTATGGTACTACAGTGGAACAATGGCTAAGTATAGGAACCAGAGTTTGTTGAATGTTATTCTTCCCATTTTGGTGCACTCTTGCTCTAAAATGTTATGGCATACCTCAAAAGTCAGAGGGGTGACTCATCGTAAAGCATTTGAATATGCATCGCAAGATACAGAAATATGCCTCAAAAAGATATTAGTACACTCAAAGAGAATGATTAAAGTAAAAAGGAAATATACTTTTGCTCACATTTATACTTTAGAATAATAAAAAATAGTTGGAAATAGTAAAATACATTAAGCAAATATTTGACAATGATATTTAACTGAGTTAATGGAACTAGTTCCTACCCACCTCTTCCCAGGCCAATAGCATTCTGGCTAACATTAGGGTTCATCATCAGTTTATGCATGTGTGTTACATTTTTCCAGACGTGTCAGGCGGTATAGTAAGCTATACAAGTTGAGCTGAGTCTCTGTGAATCTGTCATTCATATCTAAAGTGGTCAGATTAGTGTTAGAGCCCAGTCTGGCTGACAGTGTGAGAGAATACCGCTCACTACAGACAGGTGCTGTTGCCTGCATGGCAGCCTGGAATCGTTCAAAGTGATGATTTGAGTACTGACTGACAGTGTCAAGCAAGTCAGTGTATGGCAATTGATGCTCCAACTTCTACCTGTCACCTCTGCTTACTGAGGAGTGGGGGATGAAAATGGCCAATAATGCCTACCTGTGTAAACACGACTGTTGTAAGAATATTTTATTTAGCCTGTACCTTTTGTGGAAGGAAGCAGTTCCTTGTGTACTGCTCTGCAGTGCTTCAGTAATATCCCTGCTGCTCGCCGTTTTTTGGTATCTGGTGGTTAATGTCAGGCTGGCTAATTGAAATATTGTTTCATTGCAGCGGCTGTTATTACCTCGGAGAAGGTTAAGTTTACTGATAGCCAACTGTCGCTCTGAGATTAATACACTGAGCTTTTAATAAAATTCACATAATTATGCAGGAGCCATCAAAGCCAATGAGTTCTGTGTGGGCGTAGGACAGGATGATTGAAAATTGCTGTGCCCCCTTCTCAAATGATAGCTGGCCAGTGTTATGCGGAAAGAAAGGGCTTTTTTTCCTCGCAGTAATATGTGGGAGGTAGGATTCCCTCTAGAAAGTTGGGCCCCTGGAGAAGAAAGGTGTGTTTTTGTCCTTTGTATGAAAGCAGTCTCGGTCTGGGGAGCACCCTCATGGCAGGTGGCCTTTCTTGCACCTGGGATGGGACTCCACAAGAAGGTTTCAGTGCAGGCTACCTTTCATTTTACAAACAAAACTTCCCTCATGAAGAAACAATGATTTTTTAATACTTGTGAAATTGTGTAATTAAAAAACAAAATACTGTGGCTATATATATATATATACACATACTTACATACATATACACACACACACACACACACACACATACACACACACACACACACACACACACACACATACAAATACACATACACATATACATATACTTATACATACGTGTGTTTGTGATGTTCCTCCAGCAGAATGAATAGTGCTAGTAGAATCTTAAACTGTTGTGTTATGTATTCTTCAAACATCAAATTGTAATTATTTTCACCACTGCCTTTCGATGCACTGGGCACAAACCCCTTTGCTCAAAGGCCTTGAATATTAAATGTTGCGCATGGTATTTTAAATGGCTTTTGGCAGTAATAACTCCATTTATAATGCAGTGCTGAGCAAGTAATGCAGAGTGATATGCAATAACTGGATGTTATGGTGTTCTAGCATGTGATAAACTTTGGAAATGGGTATAAGGACCAAGTTAAAAGAGGTGCTAAATTATCCCCTGCATTTACATTGAGAGCCAATTTGGAATAAATGACTCCCTGCCATTGGATAGAGTTGCAGATTATGGTCATTCCCCGCAATGTTTTCCTGAGCCAATTAAAATTCACGCTGTCATTGATCATGTTGATTTTATGTCATGAGATTTGCATAATCTATTAAAGATGAATGATTAATGAACTCTTCATTACAAAACAGAAATTGGAATTTTAAGGGCAGCATGAGTCGAAGGAGACACGGATCTTTTCTGTTCACTATTTATCCTGTTACAGCAAGAAGTTAGGGTGGCTGTTCTGTGACTGAATTTACAGGAAGCACTGCTGGATAATTAGATGCACTTATATGATTAGACCTTTGGAATAGTTTGATGTTTCTTCTGCATAGCTTCACTAAAGTGAAAAGACATAATAGTTACAGGTAATTCAGATGTGTGGTTTATTTGAGAACTCGTAATAACCTTTTACATTTCAGATTTCTTAACATCATGAAAATTCTATTTTTGTACTGTTGTCGGTTTTGTACTGCTGCCTTATCAGGGCCAAAGAAACTTCACATTCCAACGCTTACACGTATTAACAGTAATGAAATAATAAAGGCATGATTTATACCAACTATGGAAACAAACTTGGATGCTTCCCAGATATGACTTGTCTTTTTGAAAAAGGCGTTTTGCACATACCTCAAGAATGAATGGCCAATGCACATTCTTAAGCGCCCTCCCTGCAGAGGCATATAATGGAAGTCTTCCTGGTGCCAGTGGGATGGTACCATGTAAATGGGCACCCCTCTGACCTGCTGAAAACCTGAGCAGGTGCTGAAGGGATCTCCCTTGTTCCAAATCTCTTCAGAGAGATGGCTGGGGGGGGTGGTATGGTGATGGGGGGGTTTCTCTGCCTGAAAGCAACACAGCTCCATGTCTGGAGGCTGTGTACGAAAAAAAGAAAGGCAAAGAAAAAGAAAGCATGGTACAGGAGGAGTTAGAAGGAAAAGTAGCATACGCAGGCAGAGAGAAAAGAAAAGACTGCTTTGTGTCGGCCTATGCCGCTGATGAACTCCGGCTGAAATATATCCGCCAGAGAGCCATTTTTTAAGTGTGGCTTGCTATTCTCCAGTGAGCAGCGAACAACAGGCAGCCGGCTCGGCTGAGGCGCCTGATGTGTGGCCCAGTGACAAACTACCTGTGTCTCAGCTCAGCTCAGCACACCCCCGCCAGGCCCTGCTGCCCAAATTAATGTTTATTTCATCCTCACAATAGCACACTAACCTTTGAGCACACATTTGATAATGAATGACTTTTAAACACATAGACAGGGAATTCAACCTTAATTCGCCTCTCCAAACATTCTTGGCTTAGTTCTAACTGATTAGACTTGCTTTTTTTAGGCCTATAATGAATGGCCAGCTCAGGAATGCTAAAAATGGAGGTCAGAGATTTTAGTAACGGTTATTGTTACATACCATCATGAGGATGTCTCTGTTGTGGAGATTCTAAACAATTTTTAATCCCCTGAGGACTTGTAAGCAGGTGACATTGCTATAGCTGCTGGGTTTAAAAAAGGAAGGTCAAACCCTCTCCCTGACTAACATGCAGACACACTCCCTTCAGCATACGCACCCATGTGAAACCATGCACTGGAGAGAGACAGACATGGAGAACTCTATAGGCCCAATGCTGTGATGTGTTTTGCTGCGAGAGAGCCTCCGCACAGACCTGTGTTTATCTACCATCTCAGTAATCAGGAGGTTGACAGCCTTCCTTTTCGCAGGCCTCGCTCGTCCGCGGGACAATAAGCAACAGCACCTCTGATTAGTTTCAAAGTTCACTGATCTTGAACACTAAGCCCGGGTCAGCATAGCACTGTGCCCTTGTCTGTCTGACAACAGCAGAGCGCTGCGTGTGAAAACAGGAGGCCTAATTCGCCCCCAAAAGCCTCTTTCCTTCTCCTTTATTGGCCTCAAAGGTTTTCGTCTAGTTGGGCTTTGGAGCCAACATCTCCTTCTGTAAAAATATAGTCATCCAAGCTGTTCATTTTACACCTGCCCTCAACCCATTTTGTGTAGGTGGCAACACATTTTTACATTCTCTAACAAGCTCTCCTCTAAAAAACAGCATTTATTAGTCAGGTACTGTACGCAGATGCAGCCATCAGGCATAGGGCCGCTCAGAACAGGAAATTCTGCCATTGATTTGTGTGGGAAAGAGGCCAGTTAAGTTGCCCGATTTCCTGGCATTAGGTCTGAAAGGGTTGTCAGGGTTGCGTCCAACATAAAGGAGGCCTTATCTTAATGAGGGATTCTCCGCACACAGCTCAGTTGTAAAACAACAATAGTTGGGAAGCAGCTAATGAGGCTATCATGAAGCTGTGAGAGCCCTCCCCATAGACCACGCTAACAGCTGAGGATGTTAAAGAGGATGGGGGAAGAGAGGGAGCGAGAGAGAGACAGAGACAGAGAGGGAGAAAGAGAGAGAGAGACAGAGACAGAGAGAGAGGGAGAGAGATTACATTGATTGTTTGGGTTGCAGTGGCAAATCCACTAAGAGGAATGAAAAATGCCAACTTTCATCAGCCACATCATATTAATGCTTATGTTTTAGAGGGGCTGTTTCCTGTTTTTTTTATTTTGTTTTCTTTTGTTTTTCTCTCAGTTATTTTCATACACCTAAACCTGAGGGAAATCTCCCTCATATCTGAGCTTGATTGGTATGGGAGGCTTACAGTTTGTTTTAGACATTATTTTGAGATCCAGTACACTAAGAAATGATCTAATAACGAGGAAACACATAAATGTTTCAGACATAATGAAAGCCAATAAGCCAGAATTTGTTTTAGAATACTTCCTGTTGCCTAGGTTCATTACAAGGATTCAGGTCTCAGAAATTAAATATATTCTATGCATGAGTTGCTGCACAACAAAACAGAGCGCTTAAGGTGCTGAAAAGAGGAGTTATCTCTTTGCATTCAGACTCGTATTCAGTGAAGAATTCAAAGGAAAAGCCCAGGGGTTTGGGCTGAGAAAGATTTATCTGGGCCTTTTAAGTGAAGAATGCTCTTTACGCTCTGGGATTTACATTCACAAGCTGTAGGAGATGACCGCAATAGATTCCATTTGCTTAACAAAGTGTGTTTAAGGTATCGCCAGTGTAATTATTTGGAGATCAGTCCCCATACACGCTGCGTGTGTGTTACAGCGAGCACTGCCTGTGACAGAGTGTGTGTTCTCCACATGCTCTTTGACCCCTACTAACCTGGCAGCGGACTGATGCACACACCTACACCTACGCACACACAAACACTCCACACAAACTTCTTGCTTTATGTGCCTCTAAAGTCTGTATGTATACTTCAAACTACAAAACACATCTGAATCGGAACATACAGCACACAAGACTTGTTTTGCCCCAACAGAAAAAAAAACACTATCACTGCGCACAGCACACAGTCAGACAAGTCCAAATTTCATCACATTTCTTTTGTTGCATTGGCTCTGGCTGACTGGTCCCATTCAATGCACACATCCTTCATAATTCCATTTTTCAGTTTTTTTTGTACTTGTGTGTGTGCCTGTGCATTGTCTGATTGTGTGTGTGGCTTTTGTTTTGTTTCTCCACCCGGCAGAATCCCATTCGTCCTCGGTGTGTGTTAAGCAAGAGCCACACGAGGCTTCACTGGCTCCTTTCACCCCCTCCTCACTGGCAGCCTCGGGCCTAGCGGAACTGTTGCCCTTCCAGCCCAGCGTGTCAGTAGACGCCTCCACCCCCTGCTACAGTGCCTATGCCCACCATGGCCCCAGCTACGGCCAGTATGCAAGCCAGCCTATTATAGCAGGTACATCCCAACTGGAGGAAAAATAAAACTGTACCCTGCGCTGGTTGGGGGGAGACAGCTACTGTCAAAGAGCTACTAGCTACCAAAACAGTGTCTAGTTCTTTTTGGAAGGTTCAGTGATATGACTCCTGCATGTTCTTGTCCATTTGAGAGAACATGTGTTTGTCTTTAAACATTTATCTTAAATCAGAAGTCGTATATCATTTTCATCTATTACTTTTAAAATGGGGATTGAGTCTGTTTTTTACTGTTTTGATTGCAGTAAAAAGTCGTAACAATGGAAAACAGAAAAATGCTTGGTCAAAAACAAAACACATTACATTTCTCTTCAAAAAAAACCAAGCAACAGTTAACAATGATAATTCATTCATCATTCACTCGTTGCTGCTTATCCTAGTAAGGTCACAAGGTGAGCTGGAGCCTGTCTCTGCTTTCACAGAGTAAAAGGTGGTCACCAATCCTATTCATGCACATGGTCTCACCTAGGGACAATTTACCTACTCCAGTCCAAATAATGTTCATGTTTTTGAAAGGATGAAACTTGAGGAGTTTCTAGATTACACCCATTAGGGCAGTGGGAATAATAATAATAATAATAATAATAATAATAATAATAATAATAATAATAATAATGATTATTATTATTATTATTATTA
>JBBMFX010000141.1:14232173-14257533 GCA_037832545.1 Rhabdalestes septentrionalis | reverse complement strand
AGATAGATAGATAGATAGATAGATAGATAGATAGATAGATAGATAGATAGATAGATAGATAGATAGATAGATAGTAGTGTATATAATGTATTGAAATTTTAAAACAATAACAAATCCATTGCATTTTTTGTCCATAAGAAAACAGCAAGATTTTCAAATGTTTCTTTGTCTGTTTTTGCATCAGCAAATGTGTGTGGTAGAGATAAAAATCTTTTGGAAATATTGCATAATGTCACCACAATACTATCAAAACCTCCAAAACAGAACTGCAACATATTTGCATTGTGGCATATTTAGTAATGCGAGACATTTAATTATTCCATATCAAAAACTTCACTAAGTGGAACGTAGGTCGCCATTTCAATTCATCACAAATGGAGACCTACCTTCTTGTCTGTCAACAGTACCTAATATGAACTGTTCCTGTGCACATTGGGTGTAATGACTGCTTCAATGTATTTTCTTAGACCTAGTTTTTCAAAAAGGCACTCCTGTTGCGATCTCTGTT
This sequence comes from Rhabdalestes septentrionalis, assembly GCA_037832545.1. Classification (NCBI taxonomy): domain Eukaryota; kingdom Metazoa; phylum Chordata; class Actinopteri; order Characiformes; family Alestidae; genus Rhabdalestes; species Rhabdalestes septentrionalis. The sequence goes on along the minus strand of JBBMFX010000141.1, from coordinate 14,257,025 downwards.
CCCAAATCAGTTCTACATCAAGTTCTCTTGGTCACAGTTGGAGAGCACTTAGATTACAGCCTCTGCAGCTACAAACATATTTTCTCTGAATCAAGGTTCAAGACATTTGGCAAAATCAAAACACGCAAAATACTTTTGTACTATTTGGAACTTAGTTTTGCCCAAAGACAACAAGTGTTAAGTCGACAGCTCATCTACTCTAGTGGGCAGCTGACAGAATGTTCCTTCCTATTTTGGCCATTTAACAACCGCTACAAATGTTACCGAATCTAATGTAAACATGTTAGATTTGCTGATAAGAATGATGTTACATTAGGCATTTTTTATTGTTTTATACACACATAAACACACAAACACCCACACACCAAAACACAAACACACATGTGCCCACAGACTCAAATATGCACACACTCACACACCCACACACAAAGGTGAGGTCCACATTCTGCCCTAAAATAGCTCTGATACAGCTCTGAGCTCTGAGAGACAGACTCCACACACACATGAAATTATGTAAAAGAAGAAGTGATTCATCAGATCAGACCATCCACTGTTATATGGTTCAGTGTGGATGCTCAGTTCTGATGTTCAGTGACATCCAGTGTAGGTAATTTTCAAGTGTAGACAAGGGTCAGCACAACTGAAGTAGCTCTGAGGAAGAGCATGTTAAAATTATATCAAGAATATATGCACTGTCAAACTAAATCCTGCAATTAATTGTTTTGAAACTGCCAACTGCCTTTGACACTTTGTAAAATATATGATCAATGGACCATAAAAAAGTTGTCAGTACTCTTATCTTGTTACATTTTACTTACATGAATAACATAAATGGAAACTTTGTTTCCTTTTCTATAGTTAATATTTTAGACAGCAATAGTATGTTTCAGCTTTTTCCTAAACTGGTTCTATTTGAAAGTGTTGTCTGTTTCCTCAGTACTCATGGCTATCTCCCTATCTCTCTCCCTGTAGTGTGTTAAGCTCCCAGACTCTTCACTTATGTTAAACTGCCTCTTAACCGTGTGTTTTAATGATAAGGCTGACCAGCTTTGTGATTTGATAAGTACCACACTTCCTCCCCTTCCTGCTTCATCTCTACTGACATTTGTGGAATATAAAATTCTAAACCGCAAAATGGATGCTAACGCTGACAAAAAGGCCTTATGATTTGTTGAGCAAGCAATAACAGGCAGCTGATGAATATTTTGAAGACCTGAATGGTATTTATCGAGCGGCTGGGAGGCACTGGAGGGGGAGTGGGTGTGTAAGAACAGGGGAAGTGTTTTAAGAAAGGGACGAGGCAGTGGGTAATGCTTGAGTGGCTGTGAATTAGAATTAGTGGCATAAATTGATTGCTATAAGCGGGCTGGCAGACTGGCGGGATGTTCTACCTGCTCTTGATTCCTAAAGATTTCCCTTCATCCAGCATCACCTGCAGCTCCTGCTCACTCTTCAAAACCGTGTCACACACAGTTTTTTAATGACTACTCTTTGCAAGAGACTTTTCCCAAGTGTTACATAGCTTTGGAAGTAGACCCCATGTAATGATTAGATTATATTTTCAGTTATATTTTAAACCTTTGGTGCAGATTTGCGATGGAATAAAAAGTTTGAGGGTTTTACAGGTCAGCGTCTTTCATGATATCATTTTTAAAGAAACTGGGGTTTTTTTGGAGATGGTTTGAGCTCTCAAGACCCCAACCCTAACTGTCTAAGAAGGCTAAAAATGTATTACTGCATCACAGTACATAAATACAGTAAGGAAGACACTGGAATTCTCTTATAGGGAGGAAAAAGTGAGAAAAATATTTCTAGATGTTATGAATAACAAGTGTACTAAATTCCACATTTTTACTAGTTCAGAATTCATAGTTTATTTATAGGTGTGTATTGCATGTGTTCGATGTAGGAAAAAAGGGTAAGAGTAAGGTTCTAAGAGAATCTGACATGGATTTAATCGTGGTGGCTACACAGTGGAAAAACCAACCAAAAGTGGTTGAAGTGAAGGACAACCTGTAAACTGGCAACAGGGTAAATGGAGGCTTACTGTTTTCTTTTAGATCATGTAGACAGACGGGTTGAAGTAATTCGCTTACCTGTGGAAGAAATTGAGGCAATTTTATGTTCTAGGCAATGTTCTGCGGGGAAACTTTGGATTGCTTTGGCCAAAATGGACAGAAGAGTGTATCCCTTACCTAAACGTTGTTGCACAGAATATTTTTGATTCACTGAGGCCCCACCTCACAAATTTCAGAAGTTAAAGAATCTGCTATTATCCCACAGCACACCCTTCAAAGGTTTATTGGAGATAATGCCACCTCAGTCAGAGATGTTTTGACAGCACAAGGTGGGCCTACAAAATATTAGGTGGTTTTAATATTATGGCTGATCGGTGAATAGTTACTGGCATGGTGGCAAATATCAGTAAAGGGAAAAATGAAGGTCAATCAATAAAATAAAGAAAATTATATTGTAATTTATAGGCATATTGTAAAAAAACGTGTATATTACATTTGTAATTTATTTAGAATAACAAATGAGTAAGTCAGGCTAAAAATTATATACCTAGATGACCTCAGACCTTCCATGATGATCCAGAAGGAACAGTAAAATTCAATTTTTGTCTGCATTATATGAAACATATTTTGTCATATACAATGCACATACATATAATGCAGGACATGGCTTTAAAGCAATGAAACAAATGTACAGCAGCCAAGTATGACAACTCAATGTCCTACTACTTTCTTTGCACTGTAAAGAACAGCACAGCTCAAATTTCTCAGTGTGTGTGTTTTGTGTGCTGTGTGTTTGCCCCCAGAGACTGAAGCTGCCAGTGTAAAACCACTCCAGTATTTGTTGTCAGGGCTGAGGTCACCGGACCAGTATTGACCTTTGCAGGCCTATTTCAGTGATGGGCATTTGTCACTCTGCGGAGGCCGATGTGCTGTAATAGATTATTGACCAACACACAAGTCTCATCTCACCATGTGGTCTGAGCCCTGCTGCTTTCTTTATTACTACAGAGGAAGCCTCCAGCCATGGAGAAAGAACCACCTCATCCACATTTCACACTTCAAATGCTGAATTACACACATAATGCAGAGTGTAAGTTAAAGGAGAGGACGCTGCTGAAACATGGCTGCTCATTTCAGCATGGGTAATGCTCTCTCTAGCATCGCAAGACACATGTAACTGCACTTTATCTCATACACCCAACTGCCTCTCCTTTGGGTGACTGACTGAAAAAGGACATAGTGCAAGTTCCATGCTGGCTACAGCTTTAAGTATAAATCAGTTGTCAGTGCACATGAATAGAGAAATGTAGAGCAAAATGAACCAAGTACGGAAGAAAAGGAGAAAAAAGTGCAGGGATTTGCTCCATATTGTGTTTTGTTTTTGGCACAGTCTGGAATTTTTAATTGTATGATAATTCATCTCAGAGCTCTAATTTACCCCCCACTGTTTGCTTTATATGTTGGACCATTTTGTGAACCATTCCCCAGAATGCTAAATGAGCTACCGGTTAAAAAAAGCCTGTCTTCCAGCTAAAGCACATATTTATGGGCATATTTGTTAGCTTTTTGTCAACACTAAACCTTTGGGCAAATGAGTGTCCGTATGTGATGTTTTCCGCTCTACGAAGTTCAGTGTACTTCAATTTGGCTTTCTCTCTCCATATTCATAAGAATTACACTCCCACATATGTGGCTCTTTTGTGGTACTGTATTATTACGCAATAATATTAAGACTTTACCAGTTCTGTAAAAAAACAACAACAACAAAAAGCAAGAGCAATGCACATGATAATATTCTATTCCATAAACTAGAAATATCTCTGTTGCCACACTGGTAAAATTACAGAACATAAAATGTTTTTAGTACGTGGAGCAAAATGAACTATAATTAAAGTAATTTGATACTGAATTTAATCAGTACTACTCAGTACAACATATATCCATATTTGTAACACTACAGCTTCACTGCTGTGTATTTCTTATGCAAATAAATATCCAAAATGAATGGCAGCTACTGAGCCTGTGGCAAATGAGCCTCTACTCCTACTGTCCACAGCAGTGTGATATTTTTGATGTGGCACTCCAGGTCTGCAATATGTCCCTGCTCTCTTGCACCGTGTAATAACTACCCGCTGTTCAGAGTCTTCGGCTCTGTCTGTCAAACAATTCAGGGACATTTAGTATTATTTTACCATTGCTTATTTAACCGCAGGAGGCCTATTAATTTCACTGGGCTCTATCCTCTCTAGAGGCTATCAATGTACATCGAGTGCCCCATTATTTCAATATATTTACATCTGTGGTCAGTGAATAATAGACTAATAGCCTCCTCCAACATTTCTCCATGTGCGGCTAAAAACACTTCACACTGTTATCCCCAAAGCACTTGCCGCATGAACTTCTCAATCAAAAATATTAACATTATGTCGGTAACATTAGGAAACGTGTCTCAATGATTTATTTCACTTCTTTAACACTTCCAGGGGGTCTACTGCAGCAGATTGCTGCAAAGGAGTCTGCGGCAAGATGAATCTGGGCTATTCTTGGCATGGTCCCAAACATGTTTGACCCTTTGGGTGAACTACATCCCCATCTATAGCGCTAGGCTAATGGAGGTTTATTTTCTATTGGATGCTACATTCTCCTGGCACGGATCAGCCCGGATTGACTGGCTGCAGAGGCAGTGCCAATAGAAAACATCATAGAATATTAACCCTTTTTGTTGTCTGGCATCAGCACCAGATGGTGCAGTACATCGGAGCATGGTAACAGCTGTCAATTTCAAGGTACTGCCTCTAGTGGAGCCTTTTTTTACTCACAGGGAGTGGGAGAGGGTTTTTTAAAACATAATAAGCGAAACTGAATCAGACTGCTTCATTTGGGAAGCAGAAACAGCCTGGCCAATTCCCTACTGTAAAAAAAAAAAAGGAAAAAGAACTACAGACACGTATCAGTAGCACATGCAAGCATATCCATGCTGGCTGTGCTGGTGATGTGGTGTGTTAGAGGGGAGAAGCCAGTGGAGGTTTGCCCTACCTCTTGAGAGCACACACAGACACACACACACATACACACACACGATGAACAGTGGGTCCAGCTCCCTTGAGTCACTGCTGACTCCTTTTAAATTAAAACTGAGTCTTCCAAATAAATTCCTCATTGTGAGCCCTCAAAGCACAGGAAAGTTGCATTTCGCCCAAGTGGCGGCTTGGGAATTGTCCTCCTAACCCACTCCCGATTCTCTGATTTACATGATAAAAGCAGAGGCTCTGCAAACTGGCCCTGGAGCAGCGCTGCTTCTCATTTATTCATTTCTTTACCAACATCACTTGCCTTCCATCTGAGGCGAGTGAGGAAATCATAGGAGCAATTTAGATTTGGTTTAACATACTCCCAGCGAGAAGGGAAAGGGAATTGCCTCTGTGTAGACTTTCTCCCTCTCCACTCACACCTGGCAGCTCAGTAGAAATCTGAGAGGGAATGGGCTGGAGAGAACACAGCATTGCCTGACCTGTCAGTCAGTATTGCGACACAGATGCTGCCCCATTATTGCTTTAAATGTTCCCCAATCAGCCATAACATTAAAACCACTTGCCTAACATTGTGTAGGTCTCCCTCGACTCCACAAGACCTCTGCAAGTATGCTTGGAATTTGTCCAAAGTATCCCACAGCTTGGAATTTGTCCAGCATATCCCACAGATGCTTCATCAAATTATGACTGAGGAAATATAGAAGCCAAGTCAAAACCTACAAAACTTTGTCATGTGCCTCAAATCATTCCAGAACATTTTGGTTGTGTGTCAGAAAAAATATTCAATAAATCAGATCACCTTCTTCCATTGCCCCATGGTTCTGTTCTGATGCTCATATGCCTACTATAGGTGTTTTCAAAGATGGAATAAGCATGGGCACTGCAACAGCAACTGCAATGTACATTGTGTTCTGACACCTTTCTATCTCATAGCCAGCCTTAAATTCTCAGCAATTAGTGCTGCAATACATATTCTGTTGGACTGGACCAGATGGGCTAGCCTTCACTCCCCACCCAGATCAATGAGCCTTTGATCCCTTCCCCAGTTCCAGTTGTCCTTCTTAGTAGGTACTGACCACTGCATCACAAGTACACTGCACAAGACCTGCCCTTTTGGAGATGCTCTGACTTAGTCATGTAGCCCATGTGAAAGTTGCTAAGATCCTTCTGCTTGTCCATTTTTCTAGCTTCCAAAAGATTAACTTCAAGAACTGACTAATCCATCCCTTGATAGGTGTCACCGTAACAAGATAATCAATGTTACTTTTAATGATTAGGTGGAGGCAAACAGGATGCAAACCCAAGCTCCCAGGACATTTAATAAACAAATAAAAACACAAATATCAATGAGTGGTCCGGGGGACGCAAAAACATTTTGAAATAATACAAGATTTAAAAAAAAGCAAAGCAGCACAGCAAGAGATAACAGGATTTTTTTTATTGCTATAGAGGTTTTACAAAAAATCCACAAACACAGACAGAAACATAGATGGTATATACACTTATATAGGGGAAAGATTACACCTGGGCAGGGGCAGAAACAGAAGCAAGACACAGGTGGACACACTAAGGAGAAGGCAGGATGGGGGCAGAGACTGACATCAAAGCTCACATAGCAGATGGACAACTGGCAGGGGTAAACAATGACATAGATAAGAACACAGGAGAGAAGTAAAGCCAAGAAACAGGGGGAAAGACACAAGGAGAACATTAGGAGATCATTGCAGGGAAAATATATATATGTCTGTCAGTGGTTTAAAAGTTTTGCCTGATCAGTTTAAATTTCCCCTTCTTTCGAACAACAATACAAAAAATCACTGATTACTGACAACTGATTGCACGTCATTTGGATCAGTTGTAAAATTGTACACTTATTTTCAATAGTTGTAATTGTATATCCTTCTCCCAAATTCACATTTGACACACATTTACTTTTAAAGCAAATTGGCAGCATAGTAAGAATGTACTTAAAATTGTCATACAAGTCACATGACTTAACCACACACCTGATATCAGCACATTTTAACACATCCTGCTTGACACTAATATAAAGCCCAAAAGCACACACTCAATTGCAACAGAAAAAGTTTAACGTAAATGGACTACATCAATTCCAAGCCCTGAAGTAAACCAATAGGGAACTGACCTCAACTTCCTCATCATCTGAGATGGCAGCCCTCTTTAAATGCCTGTCTATCTCAGCCCTCTTCACAGAGTTCTATTGATGTCCAGACATTCCACAGCTTGCAGAATTCTGCACAGAAGTGACAAAATAAATCCAAATTTCTATTTACATTTCCTCAGTGCACAAATATCCCTACTTTCAACAGTGTTAACATTTATAATTTAGTTATTCAGCATATGCATTTTATAGTACACTCTGTTTGATGGACTGTTATTTAAGCAGGCTACACACTAAAATATTACATACTTAATGCCTTTAAATACCTAAATTAACCTGAGCCCACATATTGTGCTCTGGCTCTTAGGAGAGGATTGGGCTGAAAAACAATGGAAAGCTTTTTTTTCTGATCAAGACAAATAACATAGCAGACTATTATTTACATAAATATGTTCTTTGAGTTTTAATTTTCAAAATTAGCATAGTTTACTGTTCAGATTCTCAATGCAACCCTCTAAGCCCCCCCACCCCCCTTCATTTATCTTAAATGGTATCCTCCCCCAGAAAGATTAATTGAGGCTGGAATAAAACAAAATGGCTCCCAGGGGGTGGACGACTGTTTGTTATTCATGTTGGTCTGAAAACGGCAACAGTAAATCCTCTAAGTTGTTGTTAAGCTGAGGGTATTACCATATGTGTGCCATTTCCATAGAGTGACAGCCCCCTTGGATCAACTGGGGACTATTGATCCAGCAGCACTCCATTTCAAGTTAATTGTGCTTGAAATGAGGTGCACACTCCCGAGCATACCTTTGTTTGAAAGGTGGTTATTTATTTTTATTTGGCCGGATGTTGATATCTGAGAACAGGAAATATTCCCTATTCTGACAATCCTTTGCTTTACAAATGTAGCAATTAGCGTCCTCACAACTGTCAATATGTTGAGTGTCATTTTGTTCCAGAGATGTCTATTCAGACAAAACATTCTTAATGACAGGTTTTAGAATTAAAACCATAATCTATTATATTACATGTCAAGTTAAGTCAAGTAAGTGTGTAGTTATTTCAACCATTCACACCATACACAGTTGAATGAATCAGCTTTGCTCCAGGAACAAAATGCAATGTAAGAGTTACACAAGGCTACACAAGGACAGGACTACAAAGAGTGTAAAAAGAAAGAATATCCAAGACTTTAATACACAAGAGAAAACAAAATAGGGGAATCATTTGATGGTAGACATTGTTGTGTGTGCATGTGTTGGGGGGTATAGGGGCTGCAGTAGTTGAGTTTCTTGTTTATGGATTTGTACATGTATGTCTGTTTAAGTGTATGTGCGTATGTGTGTCTTAAGGAGTAAGAAAGAATTCGGTTCACGGGTATGATGTCTGTATGATTTAGTTAATCATTCCCTGGTCACTTGGTGATTGATTTTCTACGCCAGCGTTTTAAATTCTAAAAAAGAGGGAGAAAAGCAGCCGGAAGCGCCCCATGACAAATCATTTGCAAGCTGAGGTAAACACAAAAAAACAGTTGTGTCGAACTCAGTCGTGTCTCTAAGAGCGGCATAATGTGCTGTCACTTATATAACACTTCCTGGGGATTTTCTCCAAGAACCCAGTTTAGTGTTAATTCCTGATCAGAATGAAATGCGTCTGCTGTAGAAACCTCACTCAGGTGACTGAACCTTGTCTGAGACACCACCCAGAGAATATGAGTCGAAGCTTTGTGCACTGTATAATCTCTGTCATCATTAAGGCCAAAGCCGATTAGTGTATGTGACACGCGCGAGGCTGTGTACCTTCAGCTTCTGACAAAGATGCACAGAAACAGGATGCAGAGGAGTAAAGAAAACGCACTTTCTCATTAGTTAAAGAGGGAGAAGGGGAGAGAAGGGGGAAAAAACAGGATAAGCTCAGTTACAGACCAAACAGTGGCACTCTCTTGGATTAGAGTCCTAAGTGGCTGTTGCTGGGTAATCCCCATCGAGAGACAGCAGTGAATAGAAGGAAAATGAGAGTGGATCTAAAAGAGAGAAATGACAGAATATGACCCGATCCTCTAGTATGGTAGGGTTTCTTCTCAGGCATACAGAGCTTTAGGAAACACCTCCTCTTCTTATATGGTTAGAACAGCTCCTTCACCAGTCTAGCATGTTTAAGGGCCTATATCAGAAGTAATATTAGATCTAAACAAATAAAAGGGGTGTAATGGATCGCGTTAAATGGACAAGCATACTGAGACGGGATTTAATTTGCATGCCAGATTAGCCTACTACTGGTAGCATAGTGGCCTCAGGGGCACCCCTTCCCCATTATTAATAGGATCTAGTCCCTTAAAATCCATTAAGTCAATTGAACAAACCCATATATAATCTGATTTCAAATCCACCATGAAAATGTTTAACCAGTAGCCTTTGCCCCAGGCTGCCTTTTCCAGCAGCTGAATGCCTTGCCAAGCAAAGACTGCTCCGGCCAACAACCCGCGGAGAGCAGTCCACAAAGGGGAAAGCTAAGCCCTGACTCGCGATGCCACGTACTGCAAGGGAAAATACCCCTTCATTATTCAGATTATATAACATTCTAAAAGTACTATCCTCATCACTACATTACAACTCCAAGTCCACACTGTGTGCACTACATAGATATTCATGTTTAATTAACATCACATAAGGAAAGGACTCTTCATATAAATACTTAAAATAGAAGAGTTCATGAAGTGTTGGCTTGAATGTATGATTTTATGACAACATTTCATGTAGAATCTTTACAAAAGAGGAATGTTCCTTTAATTGAATGTTCTTTTTTTATATCAAACTCAATTACCTAAGGTTTTTCTATTTATTAAAATGATAAATGATTACAAAAGAGTGTGAGATGCAAGACACTGGAGAAGAGAATGATCACATTTTAATACAAAACCTTACATACCAGCATAGTTCATTCTTCAGTCATCCATTGAAATTTTGTTTTGACTTAACAAAAGTGGTTGTACAATAGTACTGGTCACTTTTTGGTTCCGTTTACACCTTAATTTTTTTAATGCATGGTTTTATTAACAGATGTGCACATGGTCTTCTAAACACATAACTGGTCCTAAGTAGTTATTGGCTTTAATCTCATGTCTATAACATGCACAAACAAGAATTGTATTTCAAAATGTATCCACACACTCATTTAAATCAGTGAATTCAGCTACTTTACGGCACACTCATTGCTAACACACGCATTCAGTTGTGCACACGCAGCTTGAATAATCTCCATAGCTCACCATGCCCTGTGCCAAGCATAAGCTAGAGGGGTATAAAGCCCTGTCTCCAGCACTGGGATGGGAGGCAACGGAACTGCATTTTCTGAAGTGATGGAGCTCCATTCATTACCTCTGAGGTGAGTCACCTGATCTTAAAAATGCCCTTGTGGCTAAATGTACTTAAATACTCACAGCAATGTTCCCACATCTAGTGTAAATACCTCCCAGAGGACAAGAGACTGTTACTGCAGCAAAAAAAAGTCAGCAAACTTACTGACATATAGTGCAGTTCTTTAAAAAACATCCATTATATGGAACTTCAAAGAATCAAATGTGCTTCTTCAAATGGTTTTGCTGCAAGGAATTGTTAGTGGTACATTCAGTTTTTAGAGTACAGGAGCTTTCATACATTTGATATCATTTTATTAAAAAAAACACAACAAAAAGACTTATACTAAAAGCAAAAATAAACAACTGAAGGCTTGACTTTTTTAAAGCTTTGCCTGAATCTCATGACAGCAAAGCCACAGGGATGCACAGCTATGTAAGAGATGAGCAGGCAGAGTGTGTTGTGTATTAAAGAGGATGGAAGGGTGTCTACTGGCAGCTGTTTGTGGGCTTGGTGGAGCTCACTGCTGGAGGCACTCTGCTCTGTGCCCCCAGCACACACGGCCTGACATGGTCAGGGTCATGCCTGAGTGCCCCGGCCTGCCGCCCATTTACAGCTGCTCCCCCGTCCGTCTCTTCCTCACTCGCCCGCTCTCTCTCCCTCTCTCTCTTTCTCCCTCACGCTCTCTCTCAGTTGGGGCAACTGGGGGATAGACAGTCAGAGAGAATAGATCCACACTGGGCAGCTGCACAGGCCAGGAGGACGAACTCATTTGGGGAAAATTCATGTAGTTTATAATTGGGGCCAGAACTGGAGGGGGATGTGGAAAATGTTTCAGAAAGCCAACATGAATGCATGTATTAGGCTCCTCTTGTTTCAGTTGCTGACATGAACAGACAAGTGTTTTTTGTTTTTCCATTTGTCCTCTGCAAGTCAAGAATGTATTAAAAGAAATATAGGGCACCTTATTTTTTAAATATTGCATTTTAAGAAAATAATCAGTATATTTACCATTCTAATTATTCCAAAATATTTATATTGTCGTAAAAATCATATTTCTGAAATATTAACTTTACAGAAGACTAAAAAACAAAGGCGCCATTGTCTTATGAACAAAAGCATGTTGCCATGGACAAACCTCTTTTGAACATTTTTATAGTAGAAGCACTTTTGTATATAATATGTAAGCGCATGTTTCATTTAAACATTCTTGGAAAAAAATGGTTCTTTGGGGAAGCAAAGGTAGTTCCCCTATGGAATCACTTAGAAATGTATTGGAAACTTTTTAGTGTAGTGTAGTGTAACAAAATTTTCTATTTTTGTACATTTTGGCCATTTGTACTGTTCCACTTATTAAAGAACTGGAATCTGAAAAATGGAGTAACTAGAGTTAAGATATAACGGTGATTATATACAACATCAGTTCATGAGCAAAGTCATTTAAGTCATAATGGTAATACAGCCCCTACTCCACTCTACTACTTGAAATTCATTTGAAGTAAGACTACCAGCAAAAATGCCACATAATAATTTTCCTTGTATTACGACTAAATACTGACATGCTGTTTATTCACCATTTCATGCAAAGTTTTTATAAGGTCTGCCAGCTGCTTCCCTCTCCAATGGCGCATTATGAAAATACTGATGTTGGCCCTGAATTACATCTGTGTTCTTTTCCTGTCTGAATCCCATTAACATATAAAGTACTGCAAGAGCGAGGTTTGATAACAGTTCATGCATTAACACACAAGGGAGGACCGTGCATCCCTGCATTTCAAACACCAAACGCTCCCAAGTGCCATGTTGTATCAACAGAATCTTGCAAATCAGAGCCGCTTTGTCTCCTTCCTGGAGGAAGCCCCCCCATCACCACCATCCCCCTCCTGACAGCTGACCGTAGTGCAGTTTGCCCATCACTGATTAATAAAATCTCCATTCTCCCAGCCGGCACCCAACCGGCACACACACGTTGTCTTTGGATGTTGACAACAACATCAGCGAGCAAACCATTCAGCGTGGCTACAATAGCACTGAGAACTGAATGAGGCTCCGCGGTGAGCATCAGCGCTCATTTCATTTGTAAAACAGCAACCACAAAAAAAACCCTTAATCGAACGAAGCAATTAGTAGCCTTCCTCCTGAGGACTTTGCTTTGCCCCTAACCTTTACACAACGGTTTATGTCAAAGGATTTGTCACCTCCACTGTGAAGCCTTCTCAGCTTTTCAAAAATACACAATAGGAGGAAAGAAAGAAAAAAAAAGTCCTCCAATCCTCCGCTGAGGATTTGGGCACTTATATAACTCCCAATTATCAAAACTTCTCCAGGCAGCCTCACAGCCCTCTGCTCTGTTTATATGACTCACAAAATATCTAATACTCAACTGTGTATAATGCCAGTGTGGCCACATGACTGCAGCAAAGGCTCTCGCACTTTCTGCCCCACTGAGTCAGGCATAATGGGTGTCTTGAAGGCTCCAGGCTCAGGCCAGCAATGCTAACAAAGCCTCGGTGGCTTGCAGGGAAGAGCATGTCTTCAAGCAACTTGCCAAAAACTCATTTTCAGGAGCACTCAGGGATTTCTGCAGGATGCTTTGGTAGTGCCATGACATGTCCGGCTTTAGATATCATGGCACAGAGGGATTTGAGAATGCAGCGTAAAGTGTAAAGTACCAAAATTAATGGTTTGAGGATATTTACTTTTTAAATAAAAATAAATAAATAAATAATTTTTCAAAGGTGATTTAATTTTAGGATAATCTGAGCACTGCTTTGATTAGACTGAACATTCTGAACATTAAAAGGAAAAGTAAATAAATAAAATACATACAAAAATTTAGATACATACATACACAGTATTGCAAAATCCAAAGTAGTAATAATAAGAGTAATAATGTATTAATGTATTTACTAACCAAACCAACACAATGTGAGCCAATCTAGCCACACTCAGCAAAAACAAAAAAGAACCCAATGCCATACACCTGTTCTTTAAATTGTATGGCACCTGCTCTTTAAGGTGTTTCTGGATGAAACATGGATATCTAGAGAAAAAAAAAACAGGCTGGGGAGGCACTATACTTTATACCCCCTACCCTGTCTCACTGAGGTCTACTTCACTTTCTGTCTCCTATTCTCTTCCTCTCTCATTCCCTCTCTCAAGCCTTGACTCTTGTCTCTCTTGAGGGCCACATTAATGTACCTGTTTACCTGATGGGTGGTCTTGAGCCGGGCTCAAATAAAGCCCCTTTCCCTGCAGATCTAAGTGTAGAGTAGCTGCTAATCCGATTTCAGGAAACAGCCAAGCCGCCCTCTAGCTTCCCAGCTTATTTCTACACCACTGTTGGAAAGAGGTGAGGGACAGAGGCTGTGGGGGGGCGGGGGGGGTTGGGCTGTGGGGTGGAGGGGGGGCAGAGTGCATCATTCAGCAAATATTCAAAGCCAGACTTTGGGACCACCTAACCTGTGGCTTTTATTGCCGACCCCATAATGAGGGGGGGAATATTACCTTTTCACTGCCTCTGCTTTCTTAACTACGTTCTGCCCTCGCAGGGGCATTACAGTGGCCAAATATAAAGCCGGGTTTCATGGAGCCCGGGCTTATCTGGCCTCTGAAAGTATGTGAGACATGCCGGCGAACAAAGGGCCGTCTCTCCGCCAGCAAGCAGGGTGAGGGGATCTCTTTCAGTGGCCACAGATTGCCCTGTGTTCCCTTAATTGACAGACCCTGGCCGGCAGGGACAGAAATGACATGCAGCTGCCCCTGGCCCAGCCCGTGCAGGTAGACCACCTTTCAGCAGGGAAATTGTCTCCAATCCTCCATTCTGCGTGGGGGTCCTCTGCTCTGGCCTCACAAGTTTGCCTTTCCCCAACACTCCCCAAATTAGACTGAAACAAAACTGCAACCAAGCATAGCTATCTCTTCCAGTTCGGTATTAATTTCAAGCCATGGTCTGCATACAGTCTAAATAAGTTTAAATTTGGTGCACATAAGTACATCATATGGATAACATTTCAGCAAAAATGAATGTGAAATCGTCATGACTCTGGTCATGTATCACAACTGGTCATGTATGAGCTCTTTAAAGTCTTCAACAAAAGTCTGTAAGACTGCTGGATGCACTAAACAAATGCTGGGAAAGGAGGGTGGGGGAGGCACTCTGCTCCCTCGCCTGCTCTTTTCTCTTACAGAGTCTGGGGAAAGCATGGCCTCAGCTGGCCAAATGCAGGCAATGCAACTCGCTTCTAAAATCATCTTTTCTGAAACAGTTCATATAACTCAGAATTCACAAGAAAAAAAGGTAAAATAAATCTATAAAAGTAAAAATAAATAAATACAATTCACAAAATGAGGATGGGTTTATATTTTTTTACATATTACTGATATGAAAATAAACAATTTCAGACATCAAAAAATTTGTAAAATTCAAATTCCAGGACGTAATCCATCATTGCAATTTAAAAATCAACAGTGTAAAGTGGATCATTAAAAAAATAATTTCATAGCGATGATAATAAATACAAAGATAGATTTTCACCTGCAAATACACCAGGAACATCCTCTTAATTCATCTGTCACAATCATGGGTCATATTAATGATACCTCACACAAAGTAACTCTGAAAGTACATCGTATAAGAATCAAAAAGCAAATGCCTACAATTCTCTGCTTTGGTCAGTGTAATGATTTAACCAAGCTCTGCATAACGTTCATTTATAGTCCAAACATATAACTTGCTTCTAGTTAAATAACAGACAGATCACACTTTCCTTTTTAATCACCTCATTGTGTGGAACCCAGCCAAATAAAACTATTACCGCATTTATTACTGTTTATAAATTCAGATGAAAAAAACTATGATGTGCATTAAATAGAGCATAGCCATGCACATCACTTGACAGATGACACCAGCTTCAAGAGCTTCTTCCAGCACGGGCCAGTGTGTATGCATGTACAGTATGCAATGGCATCAGGAGACATGAGTGTCAGTGCTGATCCCTGGTGTACTGTCAGATGTCAGCAGACCCGAGGGACTTCCCTTTCAGCAGGGAATACAGCCGGCCATACGGCATCTGTCGCTGCCGCTCAAATCAGCTTCACATCGGGCCTCACCCACACCAGACCGGTCCAGTACTGCAGCATGGCCAATTGAGGGTCAGATTTAATAAGGCTCTTCAGTTGTTTTTATTTTTTATTAGATGCATAAAAAAAGTAATCCTCTGGTTTCTGTTTGTCATGTTTTCTTAGTCATGCGCAATACTGATGAAAAGCAGTATCACATTTTCTGAACATATAAATATATCATAGTATCAGATAGGCATAATATATAGTAAGAAAAATGTAAACCAAATAGGAAGCAAATTTGAGGAAAGAAACTCCTTATGTATATTGATGTTTGGAACTGTTCTTTCAAAAGAATGCAGCAAGTGACATGCACAGATTTTTTTCCTATTAATATTTGAACGTATTTAAATATATTCAGGATTGTTTTCTGACATCATTGTCAGCATAACAGGAAAGACAGTATATCATGCACCACTGATTTCTTAAATGTATTTTTTAGC
Organism: Rhabdalestes septentrionalis; assembly: GCA_037832545.1. Taxonomy (NCBI): domain Eukaryota; kingdom Metazoa; phylum Chordata; class Actinopteri; order Characiformes; family Alestidae; genus Rhabdalestes; species Rhabdalestes septentrionalis. Next base: position 14,240,930 of record JBBMFX010000141.1, on the reverse strand, counting down.
AATACATATAATGTGGCTCACACCTTTGAAAGTTCATCACAAGCTCATGTAATATACAGCAGCAATTGCTACTCATTCTGAAATTCTCAAGGTAATGAGTGTATTTAACTTGGGCCAAGCAGGATTGTTGGGGGGTTAGGCAGTGGAGGTAACAGGTAACTTCAGTCTAAGAGAAAGGATGAGATAAGACTGTCCCATCTCAGCCCTGCCTCACTGTTACCTGAGGAACGCCACCCAAGTCAATAAAAGCCCTCTTGTGTCTGTCAGGGCTCTTTCAGTGCTCCGTTTGATGGCCCATCATTCTGCTGCTGCTCTGAGATGACCTTGATCCCACACTTAGCCACAGTGTGGCGGGAGTCTATAAACATGGCCTATAGAGTCTAGCTCTCAACCTCCTAACAGCCCTGCACATTACAAACAAAGGTAAATAACACATGGCTGTGAATGCAACAAGGGCCATTTGCTCTGATACCTGGCCGCCAGTAAGTCCCCTTGAGGGAGTGAGTCTTCATTACTTGTCTCTGAGAAAAGCAGTGCAATGATAGCCCAGCCTGAAGCAAATCAATAACTTTCTTTTTATGGAGCAGGTATAGGGGAAAGCCAGGATATATGTTTATTTGACTATTTAAATAGATGGTGTGCATCTTTTAAATCTCTAGTGATATGCTTCAATAATGTGACTGAATTACCTACTGCCTTGAATCCTGGGTTTATTTTTCAGTTGTACATATCAAATGGCAGTACTATGAATAATCTGGTTTAAATTAAACTGTTATATATGGTACAAAATCATAACAGTGAAGAACTGAAATACAGGTGCATACCAGATTTTTAAATATAACAGGGTTCATTTTAATGAGTATTTAACTCACCTCTAAATATTGCACAAAAGTTTTTTTTAAATGGAAGAAGCTTTTAAAATGCAGAAATATTGCAGAGATGTTTTACCATATCGCTTTCCCACAGTTTGGATGGTGTAATACATCATCACATTTGTTTCCTTAAACCTAAATGACAAATTAAAAAAGTGAAAACACATATAAAATTCTGCTGTCCACCAGTGTGTTTACATCAAATCACTGGGGATTAAAATGCTTCAAATATTAATGTCATTTTATACGAAAAGCTGTAAGTCAGTAAGTTTAGGTTACTCAAAAGAAAATGCAATAATAAAAAACTTTCCAAATGTAATGTCCTACAAATCAAACATTTGGCTTTCCTGGCTTCCCAGAATAACCTAATGATAAGTAATATTATTTTTTATTGTATTATTATTTTTCCATCTGTTTCAAAAGAGGTCACGTTTCTATGCCATACAGCAGTTTAAGTACTTTTCATTTAGAACGGCTGTTTTAATTTCTCTGTAAGGCAGCATTCCTTTTAAAAACACTCGTCTCCATCTTGGTCCCACTCTACATCTCCACCGCACTGTTTGTGGCAAAAAAACTTTCCATTATAGGCCTTCACTTACTTTTTGCCCATTTAAAAAATCAAAATACTTAGCAGGCAAAAATAATTTTTGTTAATGTTCATAAAATATTACCAACATTTTCTGTTTCCACAACCAAGGAACTTTTTGAGGCATTACAGCACTCTTCATTGAAAAAGTCCTTTGGATGAAAATATAGCTGCTTATGCAATCAGCACTGTATGAACAATTACAAATCATTCTATAACAAAAATGTCTGGACAGTTATTGGGCTCTTATCAGTGACTAAAGCATAAAACTACTACCTCCAACTAATAATGTATAGCACCAACAACATTATTATTAATATTACTATTGGTTTTGTTGTTGTTGTTTGCTACACAAAACAGACCAGTGAGAGTTTCTTGTTATATGCATTTATTTCATGACAAACTTTGAAAATGTTCAGAAACAATGTTCTGTTCAAACTTCCCTGTAATATGATGTAAAAAACAAGGTTGCCTGCATTGTTTTCTTAATGTCAGTCCTTAAAGGAAGCTAAAAAGCCACCTCAAATCCCTGAGTGAGTGCTAGCTAGGTAAAGAGCTATGAAGTCCTCTCCACTGGCTCCTGCAGTACTCTTGACTTTTGTCTCAAGCACTTCAAATGTTACTGCAAGCTCAGCGGAGCTCTTACCAGGATACTGACAATAGCCCCCACCAAAGCTTTCTGGCTCCAGCAGGGGCCAATGAAACTAAAAGAAAACAATACAAAAGCTCTAAGCAACACAGGCTCAATAAACTGTCTAACAGCATTTGGATATTTAGACTCTCTACAACTTCTTTTGCTTACAAACCTTAAAAGAATCAACTTTTATGTTTGCAAATATGAGCTTTTTGCTTACAAATAATTACATAAAGTGTTACTTAAAGTTAATTAAAGAAATGTTTACTGCAAAGGACTAATTAGAATTTTACTTACATTTTAATCGACAGACATAGTTTGCTTGTTTAGGTGTATTCTATAATTAAAATTTAGTAGCTAATTTTATGCAAAACAAATAGCCATGATATCAAAACCACTGGCAGATGAATTAAATAACATTTATTATCTAGTTACTGAGGCACCTGTGAAGGAGTAGGATACATTAGGCAGCAAATGAACAGTCAGTTCTAAAAGTGAATGCATTGGAGGTGACGTGGACTAGCATAAGAATCTATACAAGATAAACAAGGGCCAAATTGTGATGGTTCAGATCAGAGTATCTCCAACCTGTTCTCAGTGTTCATGGTATACAGTGGTTAGTACCTACTAAAAGTTGTACAAGTTTGGACAGTCTGTGAAATGGCAACAGGGTCATGTACACCCAAGGCTCACTGATGTGTGTTGGTTGTGCACCGCTGCCTAAAGATGGCTTGTGGGCATTAGGACTGCACCATAGAGAAAGAAGGTGATCTGTTCTGATGAATCATGTTATATTTTGAATGTTGTGGACGGTCGGTGCCTGTGTTGCTTACTTGGGCAAGAGAGCACCAGGATGCACTATGGGAAGAAGACAAGACAACAGATGGTGTGTAATGCTCTGAGCAATGTTCTACTGGGAAACCTTGGGTTCTGGTGACTTTGACATAAATTAACTACCTAAATATTGAAGCAGAGCAAATACAATTGCATTATATCCAAGGTCCCCCTTAAAAGACACTTTCAGCAGGATAATATTCAGCATACGCCACAAACATTGTTTAGGAATGGTTTGAGTAACATGAAAAAAAGACAAATTCCCCAGACGTCAGTCCAAACAATCATCTGTAGGATGTGCTAGACAAACTAGTTCGTTCCATAAATTCCTCATCTATTTAAAGGAACTCCTGCTAATATTTTGGTGCCACAGCACATCTTCAAAGGTCTTGTGGAGCTCATGCCTCAAGGGATCAGAACTGTTTTAGTGGCGCAGAGGGGATCTACATATACGGAAGGTGATTTTAATGTTAGGGCTGAACGGTGTGTGCTCTAATTTAAAAACATTGGGGCAATCCTAAAAATTCATATTGTATGATTTTTACATTGTAAGAGAAAACCTGAAACCTCTCCTCCAGCCAGCTACAACATGACTGAAAATCATCTGTGATGATCATCCCCACTCAACGCTGAACTCAATTTATCCTCATCACATCCTGGCAATGGAATATGCTGGTGTGGCAAATTTCACACAGTACATTAACACACAGCCAGTGTTTCACACTCCTACTTTACACCTCTTGTGACAAACAACATACTGTAAGTAAATTAACACTAATAGGGTTACACCCACAGTTAGAGTGCTATAAATATCAAAATGTTTTTTTTCTTCTGATGCACTCCTTTTGCAAGGAACTACTACCCTTGAAAACTGTGTAAATATATGGAGATTTTGTTGGGTTTTGTTGTTTGTTTTTCAATAATTTTCCATTATACATACTTTATATTTGCCAAAGCACAGGACAGTAGGTTGCACCACAAGCAACAAAAACAATCAAGCTACCAAGTGGCTCTTGATGGCTGTGCATATCACAACAATTTTCCGACTACTGGCCACTGATTGCATTTCAGCCTAGAGGTGAATATTACATGCTCACTTAGCACCTGAGATCAGGCAGGCTGTGTCTTCCCCTCCAGTGGCCACTTGCAAAAGCAAGACTCCGAACTTGACACACACCATGCAACATCTCCCACAGACAGCCTCTAGTGAATGAAATATTCTGCTAACCACCTGTTTGTGTGCATGTAAATACACACAGCCTTTCATAACAGCCAAACATAGCTGCTTGGCCTATTGTGAAGGAGCTATACAGATGCTACACCTATAATAATTAATAATTAAAAAATTGGGCAAATCTGAAAACAGTTGCTTGTTCTTCATTGTGCCGTGGATGCATTAGAGTGCAGTCAGTGTGGCTGAGAGGTGTTTTGTGTATTCACAGGCAGCAAAGGACTTAACCCTGCTATCCAGGGGTGAGAATACAATGGCTCAGGCACCAGGGGTCTGAAACTATACACTTTAATAAAGTCACCAATGGCTAAATGAGGAGCTGCGATCGCACTCACATTACCAACAACAAGGGCTGCACTATGCCTCAAGGGGTTTTGTTTTCCACAAATATGCTAAGCTAATGCAGACCCAAAAACACAGAAACTTGATCACAACTTGAGTTGGTCAGGTTTAAGAAGAGAGTTTTTTCCCCTTGTTTTCAACCAGCAACCAACACTAAGAGCTTGGACTACCTCAGCTGTGGAACTTGAGCTAAAACACGCAAAAAAACATGAAGCATAGCAGCTCAGCTGTGTCCTAAGCTTCACAAGCCAATATTTATTATGTTGGGGAAAGGCTGCTACCTGGAGATCAAACTACATAAACTACTGTTGAGGTGTTTGTCATTTATGATTTGATGCTAAACGACCTCCTGAACATGAGTGGAAAAAAAGAGGAGAGAGAGAGAAAGAGGAGGGAGAAAGAGAGAGAATACAACTTTGGAGTCTTTCCTTTGGGCCCCCCATTTGGACACAAGAGAGGTCGCAACCTCCCTCTTTATTTTTCCCAAGGCTGTTGGGCTAATGAAGTAACAACAAACTGGGCCGGCGGCTAATTTGGAGTGGCATTTCCTGGCCCCTCTTGGCCCACAGAGATGTGTTTCATTTTCTCTTATCAGTGCTTCAGTCATGTGGCTTTCCGCATGGACGCCCCTGTCTCCCCCCATCGTTGGCCTAATGGAAACTTTGTTAATGTCATTAATCTGCCGAATAGGACATGCACTAAACACACATCAGCCTGTTTGTACCAGCTTTAGGGAGAAAACGCCAGGGGCTGTTTAGGCTTGAGCACCGCATAAAGACACACCAATAACGAGATTTCATCGTTTGTACCACTTTGTGTGGTGGTCAGCTGCAGCGGCTGTGTGCTTTGATCAAGTCATGTCATAATTCCTTTCGAAAGCGTACAGTGTACGAATTACGTCCTCAGAATTTCACTGGCACGTCAGCGCTCCCAGTCTTATAAACCATAAGTGACATTTCGATGAGAATAACATGAGGAGTGATTACTGTTCAGATAATACATGCAGAGCCTGCACAAAACTATGAATCCCACCAATCGGTCCGGAAAATGATAAATGGAATGTTCAAATTAATAACACTACTAATATAACCATATAAGCATTACATGCCAACAAACAATCCACTTGTCCTTCATCATCTGTCAGAGGGACAGCACTGGCGGGGAAAAAAAAAACAAGATAGGAAGAAGCAGAAAGAGACAGGAAAGTGTAGAAGTAGGTCAAACATTATACACTTCGAAGTCATTATCAGTTAAATGATGATACACTTTACATGGCAAATCGTATTGGTTATTTTGCACTGGTTTTTTTCTCCTTGATTTTGTAATATTCTCCTCGATGCCTGTGTGGTAGCTGTCATGTTGAGCTGGCACACAAAGAGATGCTCCTTCCCCTTCGCACATCAAAACAGAGGGCCTGCATAAAGCCACCTTAATGATGAGTCAGGTGACTCAGAGAGGCCTCTCTAATTAAGAGACTTCATTCACACATTCCCTCCACTCCATGAATGGCCACTCTCAGACTGACATGTCATATAGCTCCATTCATAGCAACCAAAAACATGGGGGGAGCAGAGCTCAACTGTGAGGGGATGGGTAACGGAGGGGACATTTTCTTTTGTGCGGCGCTAAGCTTCTGGGGCCAAATGCCAGCAGGCTTACCCTAGCACTGGCTGCCCATGTGTTTCTCCTTTCTCCCACATGGAGTAATTAGGAAGATCTTAATGGGTTTCCAGGTTTATTAGTGTCCAAGAAAAGCTTCAAATGTCACTTTAATTAAAGGGGATTCTGCAGACAGCCTGTGTGGCAATGTCACCCGTTCAGAAAAAAAAATCCTTGTTTGGGCACAAGGGGAGGAATAGGCCAGGCCCTCAATACACACAAAGAAACCTGAAGTCCTAAATAGAGACCAACTAGACCCATGGTTAGAGACAAACTAGATCATTTGACCTCGACAGAACATTAAACTGACAGCAATTATCGCTTAAAATACCACAATGACATCTACGAGTCCTCTCTATTCATATCAGCATTAGCAATCCTCCTTCTCCAAAAAAAAAAAAAAAGTGCCATTGAAAAAAAAAAAAAATCAGTCCCAAATTATTTTGGAGGATAAATTTATTCCTGGCATATCCTATGCTCGTTCATGCAGAATATAAAATCCTAGATTATTTCTTGCTTGGTTAACTCGCATCCGGTCTCCTCGTTCACAAAGCCACTCTAATGTTGCCATTAGTTATGCTTCTCTGGTGGCCAAAAGATGAATCCTGAGGTCCTCGCATCCAATAAATGTGTACATGAATGGTGGAGGGAGATAAAATACATCACTGAGATAGAGAAGAGGCCAGTTCATTGCTGGAACATCAAAGTGGAAGATAATTAATCAATATGAAAATGACATGGCCTTCACTGCTAAAGCTGCAGCCCACAAAAGCCTTTCTTACACTTGCGAATTTTGCCACAATACTGAAAACTCAAAAAAAGGGGAGATGCTTAAAAGACAAAAGAAAATATGTTGCATTACATTTTATGAAGAAATATAATCTACTCTTAATCTATTACTGCTTTCAGAATAAAAAAAACACAAATCTAGAAAAAAGAAAACCAAAAATTATTCTTTAATCCATTTTGAACAATATCATTTGGCCAATTTGCCATGAAAATTCAACATGGTATGAAGGGCACCCAACAAATTTTCAAATTTTGTAACTAATGTCATAAATTGAGAAAAAAAATTGAGGTTTTGTGTTGATGAAGGTACCACTGTTAAATACCAGGTATCTTTAAATATAGATTTTAATTACACAATTCCCACTTAAAGTATAAAAATATTAAATATAGTTAAAACACTAAAAATTATGTTCCAGAATAACAACCAAAATTTCAACTATATAAGCCACAACAAACCTCTATTCAAAAATCCACACTATTAATACATGTAAGGTTCTTAACTCCTGGGTGCTCCCTTGTGAAAGAGAAACGTTCAGTGTAAAGACTGGAAGCATCTATTGTTGTCTAGTTGGGTAAAGAAAATAGTTTTATGGCACAGGTGTGTAATTCTATGGGCCTGGAGCCTGGAAAGGTGATCTGATAATTGGCCCCAGGGGAAACAACTGTGTGTCTAGGGATTGTCTGAAGAAGATAAGGGACAGGAACTTGTAATCAGGTATTTTATTAAGTGTCAATTTGCCACAACAGTGTATGCTCACAGAAACAACGTCAGAATTCAGAGAGCACAGCGTAAAAGTTTCTTCATTTGTAGGGCATATGGAAGTAAATGTAATTATTATTTTTAAAAATCAAAATAATCATACATACGTTAAATAAAAGATAAACATTTCACTAGTCAAGTTGATCTTCAAAGGATTAATACATGCATTTAAACAATAAAAGAGAGAAAGGTAAAGACAGTGTAAATAATCTGTGAAAGACAAACTGTCTAATAATTTCAATTATATCAGATGGGGATATAGTGTGTGTGTTGAAAAAAATTGAAGTGCTTTCTAGACTAAGCTCAAACTTAGTACAAAGACTGCTGCCACTTTTTCATGCTGCGCAATTGCATCTGGTGGCAGCAAAGCGAAACGGCAAGCTTTATTTTCCTCAGACAGTAATGCTAGCGTACCTTTGGCACAGAAAACCAGTGCCTCATACCTCACTCAGGGCAGCTCAGTCAATGGAACAAAGTTAGAAGAATGGAATACAGTCACAGAACAAAACACACACGCCAGAGTGCCAGTGGAGAGACTATGGCTGGAATTCCACTCTGTGTGCAAGATGAGCAAAATGGTGACAGGAAAGAGTGGGATGAGGCCTTTACTCCTAAGCTACGCATGTTTTCAGCCAAGAATAATTTCCATTTTCATAGGCAAGACTATAGCCACGGAATCCATCCATCAGTGTAACTACCTAGCTGAAAACATCTGCTTGTGCTTAGTCTGCATTAATACAACCATGTATGCAATGTTATAGTAAACATTTTTTTTCTCCCATTTTGTCATGCAACACAGTTTAAAAATGCCAGCAAGCCAAAACAAGGCAATAAAAAGCTAACAAACCCCAATAGATTCTTTTACCTAAATAGATAAATTAGTATATTAATATAACTAAATTAATATTCATTTACCTATCTTACGTAAAGCATTGTTAGACTCTGTTGGGGTCTGTTAGAGTAATTATATATATGTTTTTAAATTAAGGATGAGGGAAAAACAGAATAAAAATTTACATTCAAGTGTAAAGGTGATTTTCAGACATTTTT
>JBBMFX010000141.1:14202854-14222109 GCA_037832545.1 Rhabdalestes septentrionalis | reverse complement strand
TGTTAATCTCATCCTCTCGTCATTTGCTGGTAGTTTATCCAATGTCCTTTTTTTTATCGCTAAAACACTAATTAACTTTTATAAACCTACAGTGCACAAAATCTTTACCTACAGCAGGGTCAGTGTTACTGTTGTTTGTTACACTGGTGTTCTGGTAATTTATGTTCTGGTGGTTGCCTGAGAATTTTTCTCAGGATAAATTAAGCTCTCAGGATATATCCGTGTTCATTTATTTGGGTGAGTGTGTGTGTGTTTCTCTATATTTGTGTCTACACGATCTTAAAAATTCAAAGGACAACCTGGGGCCCCGTTTGTTTTTACCTTTTTATGGCAATGTGCGGTGACCGGCTTGATCCAGAACATTTGTAAAACATGTGCTAATGTTCTCCCAGCTAACACCACAAAACAAAACCAGACTCCACAGAGAGAGGTGAGGTTTCCGACTGGTCTGATCTCTGAGTCTCGAGCTCAGCAGTGAACACGAGTGTGTGTTTACATCCAGAAGGAAATGATGTAACAGATTTTGAACACACTCCGGCGCGCAGGGTTAACAACATAGCCATCTTAGGCTCTCGTTTAATGACTGTGTAGTCTACACACTATTCAGTTGCAACTGTTTCGTGTTTTCTCCTATTCTTTACTCTCCGGGACTTGTTCTGGTGGTTGTGTTGAAAAGGTAACCTGTTTCTACTAGCTAAGCCAGCGTTAGCTCTCTGAAAATCTACATTAGCTTGTTCTTTCTGACCAAATTTCGCCAGTTTTGTTTTATTTTAGCTCATCTACAAAACATAGAGAAGTAAGAAAGATGTATGCATGATGAATAATCTGACAATGTCTTTAGTTTGGCAAAATATTCATGTTTTGTGCTCAACCTAGGCTATCTGCAGGACTAGCCCAGTTGCTAGGCTGCATGGCTGCTCAAAACAAGAGAATGCAGTCAGAAATGTTGGGAGAATCCAACCGTTAACGTTACAATGAGCTTTTTCTCCTAAAAGGTTGCCTGTTTTTGATCTAATAACACGTACATATCAACAATATTACATGAAGGTTGTATTGCTTAATGGGTACGGGATAACCAACGTTAGCTCTTGTTGTGCTAGTTAGATTTCTTCCAAGGAAATTACTATTTTGTCTAAATGCATCAATCTTATTTTGTTTCTAATACTCACCCTGTTTCACATTGATAATGTCAACAACTGAAAGTTACCCCTGCTGTTTGCAGCTCAGTTGATTTCTCTCTAGCAGTACTCAGTCATGTTTGTTCTTCTGCTATTGACTGTCTTTTAAAAAAAAGATGTTTTTGTTTAAGCTTTTTTTTTTTACTCTCTTCTCAGTTGAAACTACTTGTATTTTTGTTCTCTGTTGTTTTATTCAGCTACAGACGGGATGGAGCTTCAGAAGATCATTCATGATGCCCTGTATGATTTTGTTCAGTCACACATCCCACATGCAGATCTGAGGTGAGTTATTTCTCTTCTCAAATCTCACCACTCCAGCTACCAGAGAAGCATCAGCCAGGCTTTTCCTTCTCTATTTTCTTTCTTTTGCAGCACTCTGGATGATGTGCTGCTCTCATACATCACTGGTGTGCTGGAAGATCTTGGGTCTCAAACAGGCATCGAGGAGAACTTTGATGTGGAGGTGTTTGTGGAGATGCTGGAAGCTTACATTCCAGGCTTTAGTGAAATCAACAGGTAGAACAAACACACAATTTGAATGGAATCTATAACTTATGCAATTTAATTCAGGTTTAAGATTATGTTATCAGTTACAACTGTGAACACCTACATAGAGTGATGAGACAATGTTTCTCCATAGACCACGGTGCAACACATAGCAAAATGCAACATTCAACAGAGTGCATTTTATGTCAGATAGTAGACAAACAGTAAATAGACAAGTGTGGACATTACATAATCTTTCTAGTGTATTGTGAATTGCACCACAGTATGATTATTGCACAGGACGCAATTACAGCATTGAACAAAATACAAGCAATGACAAACAATACCGCACCACACAGGTAAACTTACAGGGTGGATAATATACAGCAATGTGAAGAGGATGAAAAAAAAAACTTCCAGAATATATTATTATTGCACATGAGCATCTTATGTTGCACTTGAAACATATTGTAATTGCACAGGGCTGACAGCAACATAGAAACCATAATGTGTATGTGTAAAAATTATAACTAGTTAAGTGATAGGACATACGTGTGCTTGTATTGAGAGTAAACAGAGGTGAAATAAATATATTTGATGTAGGTAGTATAGTGAGGTATGATAGTAGTGTCCTTCAATACTAAATGATGGGTAATGTTCTGGACATTAGAAACGAACATTAATTTTTCTCATTTCTCCTCAGTGTTCAAGTCTGTGAAATGATGTTTAATTTGGCCACCAAATTGGCATCAGCACGGAATGCAGGTAATGATGGTTTGTCTTTTGGAGGAATCCTTAGAAAAGTGTAGCACAAAAACAATACTGCATTTAAAGGTTTGCACAGAGCAATTGCACATCCAAGGTTGAAATATCTGTGAGTTAATTCACTTTCAGAATCCTTTGAGATGAAATCGTGTGAGAGGAATGGTCCCTTGACTTCTGTCTCAGCCCATGGAGCTGCAGGACAGAAAATGCAAAACCTCTTATCACAGGCAGAGGGCGCCACATCCAAGGTAATCTCCTATCACCCCCCCAGTGTGGCTTTAATAATTATGTACAGATATATGTAACAATAAATTAAGAAATAATAATATTTATGGTAAATTAAATACATATATAAACCATGCAAGCTTAAAGAAATAAGGCATTCTATCTTGTAAAAACATGAGTAAATAATTCTTGTTTGACTTTACAGCATTGAAGGTTAAATAAATTGAAGCTAAATTGAGATTAAGAAGACCTTTACTATAAAATTAATTCAGATAGGAATAAACCAAACAAACTGGTGTAATATTGCTAGACTAATGTACGCTGAGAGAAGTGTAAGAACCTTTTTTTGCTTCTCTTGGAAAAATTGCTGTTATGGGAAAAAAAGTCTTGATACTTACAAACTGACTTAAATCTAAAACCTTTTTTTTTTTTGGAATTGGATAATATAGGTAATCAGAAGTTTGTGTGTGTCCTTGCTCACATACATGCGGTACTTACATGTCTGACATATGGCAGGAATTATTTAAAGCTGTTTCATCAATAAACAACAAAAGAAATGAACACTGTTTTGGTAATGGTAGTATAGAGTGTTTCAGTAAGCATGTGGTCTGTTCAAATCATGGTAATTTATGTGCTGGTGTCTAAGTGTACCATAGCAATACCAACAACCTAACTACGAACTCAGCTTAAACTGGTTGTACTCCTTCCAAGAGCTGAGACCATTTAAATTCATAAACAGGGTAAAATTGTCTGACCTACCGTCATTTTACCTGCCTGACTGATTGCAAAGGCCAATTGTAGTTATAGTAATAGTATATAAATGTGCAAAACATGACTGATTGGCACAATGGAAATGGAATAAAAAATTTAATTGCCTTTGGAAAATTCTGTTAAAATGTACATTTAGATATAAGAGGTGAAAAATTGTAAGTAGTTTAATTATTTCTTAAAGTAAAAAAAAAAAAAAAAACTTTTGTAATTGTAATTCCAGTAAATTCCATATAGTCTGTTGTATGATCAGTTTTTGTCGAGGGAGAATGCAATACTGTTTTATTTTTATAATTAAGTCAGTGGTTGGCATGACTAAAATAGTCAAACCCTCTAGTTAGACAGTTAGTTCTCATTTTGTGTCCATAGAGTGTGAAGTAAATGATTGCTCTACTTGGCACATGCTAATGCTAGCTAGCTGTTTTACACAAAGTAAAAGGTCACTGAACATGTGCATATTTTGTGTGCATGTGTGTGTGTGGTAGATGAGCATTTCTGAGTGGGACAAACAGGAACAGCACCTTCTGGAGATGTTTCCTAAATGCAGTGTTACAGAAGCTAGAAGTGCGTTGTCTATTGCTAAAGGAGACATGGAGGAAGCTGTTCGGCTCATTATTGAAGGAGATGTGCAACTTAATCACACCCCTCCTCACACTGTAAGTAATCTGGAAATGTCAGCCAGACATATGCATGAAGCAGTTACTAAGCTGTATGTGTAAGTGGTAAAATACGTAAATACATGGGGAAAAATTTTAATTAGGAGCTCTAAAATAAAAATATAATTTTGTGAAAAATGTGTAGATGCAACTGTAGTGTAACATAAATCTGTGCTTCATACTTGGAAACATGACTGATTAAATGATTGTTTTAAATGCTTTAGGCGAACTCAGGAAAGAACGAATCTGCACAGGCGGATGAGAAGCTGAAAGCGAGCATTTTAGAAAAGTGAGTTTTCTGAATAAATGAAACATCCTCAGTAATACTTAGAAACTGTTCCATAGAAATATTTTTTCACACGCAGTCTGTTTATCAGTAGTTTGATTCACTGAAGTCTGTGGGAGGATGTCTCTCATAAATCTGGCAACAACTGTGTGTGAAAACATTGATAAGAGGCTGTTTCATTACAACAGTTATTAAGACTACAAAATGTTTTGCCCTATTTTTCAATAGTGCATGTGTATTCACATTTATATTGAACAATGTGATAAATGTGTGAGTAACCAAAGTGTGCATTCTTTTCAGATATATGCTGGTAGATAGTGAGGAAGATAAGAAAACTCACAGACCGGTCATACCAAAAGATGTGAGTATTTCGGTTGCTGATCAGTTGTAACTTGGTGATTACATTCTCTACTATGCAAACATACTGCAAGTTTATGATAAACACATCAACACCAATATCTTGCTTCATGTCTTGTAGGCTCCAAAGAAGTTGGTGCGGTACCATGGCAACCAGGTAGTGACTACCAAGGGCGAGCGATATCATCTAGTCAAGAAAGATGAATCGGAGGACATGAAAAAGACTTACGTTAGCCTAAAACCAGCACGTAAATACCGCTTTCATTGATGATCGCCATTCAGTGGTGCTGGCTTTAACATTTTATTTATATCTACAGACATCGAATATAGTGTCTTTGAGTTGCTATCAAATCATGATCATTGACTTTTTTATGTGTGTGTGTTCTAAAATGTTTGTATAATCATGGTTTAGACTACATCTTACTACAACTACTGACTGGTTCATTGTGCTTGTGTTGGACTTTCAGTTGTCTTTTTTTTTTTACCACCTGTTTTTTTGTTTGTTTGTTTTTTTAAAGGGAAACCTGATTATGATGAAGGTTGGTCTTAGAATAGATGTAGTGAAGTGTCAGTGAAACCTTGTTGCTTTATGACTCCTCTATAGTTTAAAACAACCAATTCATCAGTTACTCAGTAGAAAACATTTTTTCAAATGCTGAGGTGACATTAGGGTTGATAGCCAAGTGCTGAAATATATTTACTTTTTAGTTTTTTATGCAGGTGTGTAGTTTATAAAAAGAACTTCATTTCCACCGAGCTAAGTTGACTCAAGCTGGGCTTGAGTTAGAATGCACTCCAATGATACTTCTTATTTCATCTTAAAGATGAACTCCATAGTCGGAATTGATTTGCCAATGCAGTGATATTGTCAGCTCTAACTAATGGCTTAAAGTGAATTTCATGTTCAAACAATTTGTAGTTATTGGTGAATTGTGGCTACATTTGACAGTTTCTGCTGTACAACACTTTTCATTTGAGTTCTTTTTTTTTTACTTAAACTTTAGCAGACACCAACCAAAATGTTCCTCCAGTGTAACCACTTTGAGACTACTTTGAGAGGTTTGTAACCATGTGACTGCTTTTAGAAATTTGGAGTTATTTTTCTTCATCATTTGAGCATGGCAGCTGTCCTTTGTATTGTATGAACAATGGACTGGGTTCAAAATGATGTGCACTCTGGCCTTTTCCTGAAACATTAGCATGTTAGAGCAACTGTTTGGACAGCAGCTGTGTTACTTTTATATTTCTTTCATTGTCTGTATTGAAGCTAGAACTGTCATAAAATCGTAATATTCACTACCACTATTTGGGGCTATTATAAAAGGGATGAGGGTGCAAGCATTATTCTAGCAGTAGAAATCAGACCAAATATAGCAACATGTCTCAACTTACAAAAGAGCTCATACCAGTAGTAGCTGGACATTTATTATTTGGCAAATTCCACCCAGCTTAACATAAATAAATGCATGTCTGACCAATGTTAGCCCTGAACAACTGTGAATCTGGCATGTAACAATCTAATATGCTAATGACTTGCATATCCCAGCACCATTGGTTCCAAGATGTACTGCAAAGGTTCCTCCTGCATGTTAAGTTCTCTTCTACCGTTGTAGGTTAGGAGTCAGGTGGAGGAAGAAGACCCACTGGTCATGCTTTCTTTATTGAGTGCTAGATGTGATTGACATGTCTCTAGGTTTTTGGGACACTTTCTCAAGCTGTACTGCTAGTCACACCCCGCATCCCTTGGGAAAATACTCCTGTTGTCATCCTGTAGTCGTGTCGTGTTTGCATTAGAAATTCTACTTGGTTTTCTCCATGAGAAAAAAATGAATGGTGTTTTGAAAAATCACTGTCATTGATTAATTTTACTGCCATCGTGGTAAACAAAAATATTTCAAACCAATACATGTATCCCCCAAACATCATCTCAGCCTTTAATTGTAAGGTTTAATGGTAAACCTCTTGGAAATAGAACTGACATAAGATTAGACACCTCGCCAATATACACAGAGTGGATTTACAAGGATTTTTTTTGTTGGGTTGTGTCTCAATTGACATGACAGGAGAGATCTGGAGCAAAATAATTCTACTTTGACCAAGTTGACTTTTTATAAAACAATATGTCAAGAGGTTTAGCAGAATGTGTATGTGGAAGGATGACAGTTACTTGGAACTAACTTGGGAATGCTAACCTACGTCTCTTTATTGTTTTGGCTCTTTTGTGATCTTGTTGACACTGGTTATGCAGTATATCACCCAATACTAGATTGTATTATTTCGTTTCTTTTAGCTATTCTATTTTGAAAGTATTGTGTGGTTTGGTGCTTACAGGTTCCTGCATGGTTTTTGATGATGGAATTTATGTCCATGTATCCATGTATGAATCCATGTACACTATTCATTGTTGTACTGTTATTTCCGTGATTTACATTTGTAACTATGTTGAGGTATCATTTGTGCTTGTTATCTTCAGTTTGTGAAGTGTTTCAGACAGGTGCCTACTAATATCTGCTAAACTATAAATGAACATCTGGATACATGTCAGTGTTATTTTTGCTGTATTCATATTTCGATTAATGACACTTTTGTGGAATTTTGTGAAGCTGAATGACATCTACTTTTGACTGCTCCCAATTAGGTGGTCGCCACAGCAGACCGTCTGCCTTTCCTTCTCTCCACTGCATCTTCCTCTCTCACACCAACTACCTGCCTGTCCTCCCTCACTTTATCCATAAACCTCCCTACTAGACCCTCCTCTTCCCAGCAGCTCCATCCTCAGCATCCTTCTCAGAGTCTCTCCTAATGTCCAAACCAACGCAATCCCACCCCTGAATTTTCTGACTCATGCGGTACCTCTATTAAACGCATTCCTGGTCCTGTCCAATCTCATCACTACCAACACAAATCACAAATCTTAACATATTCAACTCTGCACGCCACTAATCTACCATCATCATTTTACCATACCACTAATCTACCTCATCAAACTTCATGTACACCATTGGTTGTTAACCAGTTTTTATTTTATTGCTCATCCATAATGCAGTGTTTACCACACAAATGCCCCTCTGTGCTACAACAGAAAGTTTAATGATGTTACCTGAATTCATTATGTTCATGTAGTGCTTTCTGGTTGGAAACTCATTGTTCAGGTGGCAGCTGGATTTTAATTTAATACTTCAAAACCCCAACATTGTGATACAAATACTTAGAAAATAGTTCATAAATCACAGTAACTATGATTACCAATACAATAGTTCTATTTTGCCTCCTATTTGTTCTTGCAGCAGGACCATTGTTAGTTCATTTGGGTACATTTTTAATGAATTTTTATGGAAAAAATATGTGAATTTATGTGAATGAATAGACAACCACCATCTCTGAAATAATCAGACTCCCTTTTGCCAAAAGATCAAAAGTGGAAGAAAAAGACATTAAGTTTAATTTATGCCATGAGTTTTGCCTATCCTGGTCAGCAATTCTACAATCTTGTAACTTGCCAAAAGAGGCTGTGATAACAAGCAAAACAAACTCATTTTTAATGTAGAATATTCTTGCAAATAAACTTTATGTAGTCTGACTATTTCCGCACATCAGACATTCAGATGCACATTGAGAAAGTACAACAAAAGACAATTCAGTTGTGTCAAAAAAAAAAAAAAAAAGAACAACATTTATTTATGAACCACATGCACAACAGGTTGAAACATTCTCAGTAGATTCAACTCCGGGATCATGGAGCAATACAGCAGGTCATTCAAGGACACAGGAAGTCAATGAGAACATATTTTGTATTAGTTAAAATAAAAGAAAATAAAAAAAAGAGGGAGCAGTGATCATTTTGATGATCCTTACCAAAAACATTTATCCTCTTTTACTTGGGAAGTTGCACAAAAAGAGCAGTTTCATTATGCATTTTGTTTTTAGAGCCACTCATGTAAGAAGTATTACACAATTTTAGACTTAGATTTGGCTGCTATTTCGAGCTCATATTTGATATTTGTGACATTTATTGCCTTTGAAAGGAGCAGAACATAGGAAACACTGCATTAAAATGTCTATTTTATTCATTTTAATGCACTCGCAATCCTCCACAATGAAGGAAATGTGCCAGCATTTTCAAAACCAGCTGTATTTACAATGTTCTGTCTTGGGAATTGTTCATTTCTTATGTTCTGTGTTCTTCATCTCAGTCACCAAGTCACATGTGTGACTCTTTAAGTCATGGGCTAAAACCCAAAGACCAAACAAAAATCAGGCAATATATTACAGATACTTTCTTTAAAAAGGGTTATTTCAGTCATTCTTCAGTAAAAACCACGAGCCAGAAGTGCTTTCGCTGCACGATTTAAAAAAAAATAACTGCCCAGGTACTTATTCATCCACCAATCAGTTTTTCAAGCACATTAGGAAAATGAATTTGGCACATACTGTATTCAGGTAGTTATTTCACAAGTACTTTCTACTATTTTCAAAGCACAACACCTCAGTAATTTGGATTATAAACAGATTCACACCCGTTTGCTCAATAATTTATCAATGTTAAATATTCCTTTTCTCAAATCAATTCCCACAGCCAATGTAAACAAATTCAGACATGCAATTGTGACCAAGACCACATGATGAAACGCCTACACAACATGAGCAAGCCAAAGGATGAATAGATGGATTGATTCAGCTTCTTATTATGTAAATAAAATACAATGGCAATAAGAAAACTGGAAAGATGGCACCCCTGCTTTGTTTGTGAAATTTCAGATTAAAGCATTCTTTAAAAATACTACAGCAACCTCTGAAAAGAAGTATAATATCATTTTTCAGAATCATTATGGTTATCAAAAGGAGATGGGTGTTCATCACTCTGGCAAAGAACAGATTAATTTCTACTCATAAAAGTTTTTTTTATTGAATTCAGACAGCAAGTGAGTTAATGCTAATGCCTTACAAATACAGTACATTAAATGACATTCCTGCCCTCATTTGTAATACCAGTCCTGAATTTGTACCACCTGTAAAACAAGTTTACATTCAAACACACAAGTCAAACAAAAGTGTAAATAAAACTTATGCCCGAATGTACGCAAATGATTTAAAAATAACACCATGTAGAAATACTTAGCAATTATCAATTAACTTCATTCAATAATCCAACTAGGGCCAAACAGTCCTTCAGGTTTTTTTTGTTTTTTTTAACAATACTTCTTGCTGACAGATCCTCCAAACTGCAAATCTAATGATAAAAAACTTTTGTAAAGATTTTTAGAGGCTTATACAGGCAGAAAAGGAGTCTGCACTCATGTAAAAAATTCTGCACAAATTTCAGCATACTTGAAAAGTCTATAATTGTAAGAGTGCATGTTGTTAAGGGTGCTAGAACACGGTCATCTTTTGTGGATATGCTATGCTCATTAATGGGGACTCAGGGCTGTAGGATTTCAGCATATCCTTATGGCACCTTACTTATTCTAAGATGAAAGGAACAATGAAAAGAGGAGCTAAAACACTTGCATCTGTGCTTTGAGTTGGTTCTTTTTTCTTTTTCCCTTACCACTCAGTAGTATGCATTACGCAATGTGTATGAGAATTTAAAAGACCAAATAATCAAGTTCGCTCTAGTGGTACCTTCCTTGAATAAACACAGAACTATACACAATAGCTTGAGACAATCAAAGCAGACTTAAATACAGGCAGCCAAAACACTGCCAGATACTGTCAATTCAACAGTCTGAATGTACAGACGATCATACATTCACATCCCTAGACACTCAAATACACCTTCCCCCAGCCAGCAGCACACACACCGGCTACCTGCCAATTAACTCGGATCTTGATCGTATCGCCCCTTGATCATCATGTTCAGTAATGGGCCGACCTGTGGAAGAAAGACACGTTGACGCGGTTTTCTTAAATGTGTCATCTTGGTTTAAGCATTAACATAAGAATATCACAAACCAGGTTAACTGAGTCAGACTTTTAACCTGAAAATATGGCTAGAATTACTAACAGAGACAAAGTAATATCAGGTTTTTGGACCACAATCCTTTGCTTTTTGTTATTTCTTGGCTCAGATTCCATTTAATTCTGTTTTAAACCAGGTTAGCTACAAATAAAGCTGCAACTAGGTTATTGCCAGGGTCAAAATACGGAGGGAATTTCCAACGCACTAATCTTGATGAAGAGCTTAAAAATAGAAAAGCATTATGAATAACTGCTCTACTTTTTAGTACCTCATGTGGGTCCCCCAAGGCCTCTCCCAACATCTTTTCAATGTTCCTCATAATGGCCACCCTCTGATGTGCTTTCAGTGGATACTCTATCCTCTTGGGAGTGGGAGCCCCCTGAAAAGATAGTCGGAAAAGATAGCTGAAAAGAGGCGCAGATGACTTACAACAAAAGACTCTGTATGGCTGAACGAACAACATTTATGATTTTCAAACTGGGTTCTTCTATATGTAGTCATGCAGAAACAATCATTAATTCTCCATAACACCCTATTTGAAAGTCAAGTCAAAAGCATGTGAGACACTGTGAGATCATATCGAAGATATGCATCATATTGGGTTTGGTTCTGCATTTCCCAACACTTTGCAGATTCTATCTTAGACACAAGCACCTACAGCAATGGAAAAAAAACTAAGAACACTTTTACTTTAACTCATAAATGACCCTCCTTAAATCCAATAACCAATACACAATCAAACTTTCTAAAAGTATACAACATTTTTAACTATGAATTTAGCTACTTTGAGGTACATCCATCCACACAAACTATCAATTACACACCCACAGGTTCTCTAAACTCCTAAGAATAACCCTGTCAAAAGAATATGAGATGCTGCAGGTCACAGTTAGAGAAATATAAAGCTCTGGGGTATTCACCTTTTGAGTGGTGGAAAAGTGATGATGGGCCACAATCAAATATCTTTGGGGTGAGTTAGAGATGTTATCAAAACTCACCCACCCATCTTTTGTGCCTGAGTGCCAATGTAATGTTCAAACATCTAGAGTAAAGCCTACCCAGAGGAGGAGAGGCTGTTATTGCAGTGGGCTTGGGACACTGGATAAGCAGGGGTCTACAAACGTGAATGAAAATAGCGAAAACCCAGCAGTGAAACCATCCTGCTCAGGAATACCTTGTACCAGAAGTTGACTGTGATTGTTACTCCTCCATTTAACAGGGACTCAATGTGATGCCACCTGCAGTACAACGAACAAGCAAGACAATAATAACACATGATCATCCACTTACTGTTTGACCAGCTGGAAAACTGTAGATCCTAATTTAATAGACAATGAGAATATTTGGTTTTCTTTGAAATCAAATTATTACAGTACAGTCCTGTGTATGTATGACCGCCTTAAAATACAGAGACAAAAAATAATATAAATAAATAATAACAAAACTCTCTCTTACCAGTACATTGGGATGTACAGCACATCACCAGGTCCAACAACAGCCTCATACCCCAGGACATCTTTAAATTTGGGGAACCGTTTATAATCAGGATTTTCAAAATCCACCTACAATAGAAACAAATGTGCGAATTGAAATAATGATGTCAGTGTGAATTTACAAACAGGGATTATAAACTATTGTGGCAAATGTAGCACTTAGCTTTCAAACTGTCTTGGACTAAAATTTATTTTTAAAAATGCATGGAGAATTTACAGAAAATGAATAAATGTATACATTTTAAGTTATATTGCTCACAAAGTGACAAGAATTAATCATGTCCTTCATGTTCAATTACTAGAAGCGTCTCCTGGTGCTTCTAAAACAATTGTTTACCACTGCTGCTAAGTTCCCTCTACAATTAAACAAACTCCCACATTTAAAAACAGTTACAGGACCCTGTAATACCTGGCTCTGCCTGTCACACGGATGATGAACTGGAAAGGGGTAGAGGCACTCAAACTGGTCCGGAGGAAAAAGTATACACCTCTTGTGACCTTTGATTTGTGCAAAGAAATTCTGCTGCTCATCATAATGTGCTGGGGTCACATTACCTTTCCACAAAAGGATGACAAAAAAAAAAAAAAAACACATGAAAACAGAATGCAGATCTAAATGAGAATCATTACTGTCTACAAAAGGATGTACATTTAAGTTTTGTCATTTCATATGATGTTGTACCTTCCATGCCTATGAGCAGCAGGTTAGATGTAAGCTGTCCCCAGTTTCTTTTGGTTTGTTGTTTGTTGATCCAGTTCCAGTTGAATCCCAGGAAATCAACAACAATTTTGCGCCCAACTGTGTCATTCAGGGTTTGCTGCAAGTATACTCTACAAATCATAAATAAATCAACATCAATTAATTGCTTGCTGGAAGGAAATCTTGAAGGCCTAATTGTGTATTACATTCAAATTTACACACAATTCTTACAAGTGTATCTAGATTCCCCCTTAGTCTTAGTATCGTCAATCAGACAAGATGTCATGTCCAAAGTTTGCAGCTTTGCACTGGAGCTAAGATTAATAAGCAGTTTGCAACAAACAGAATCTTATAACCATAAATCATCTCCATACAAATCTAATGTCTGGAGATAACAGAGTGTCATGCAAGGTAAAAAACCACATTAGCACGTTGGATTCAGATTACTTAAAAAACCATAACATTTAAAGCAAAAAATGTCTTTTCAAACTCAAAAACCACTCAAAAGTCAAACACTGTTTAAGTCTATTTAAATCCTATTTAAATGTCTTACATAACTCGGACTAAAGCAGGCAACTGTTTTGGAATAATGAATAAATCTAGGCTGAATCAACACTGACTCAAGGAAGGTTTATCAAATTTTTCATTTTTAATCCACACCCTTTCACAGCTATCAGTATTTTAGTACTTGAGTATCTACTCATCTGTAAAACAATGTATTAATTCCCTAAGGACCTTCTTATTATATTTCTAACTGTTTAAACAAGTAGGCAAGCACAAATAAGTAGGCAAGCACAAATAATCTGACGGGCTGAGACAGATTTAAAGTTGTAGATGCTAAACACCCTTAAATGATCTGCTATGTTATTTTCCAAACAGAAACTAGTCAACACATTCTCTACCGGGAAATAAACTTAAATATGCCTTTTTTCCTCAATACTTGTAAAATAATGAAAAAAACCCAAACAAAATATATGAGGCACCATAGAGATTTGTTTTATTTATTTATTTTATACTCAATTTGTAAAATTCAGGCAAAATTGTGTAAATAACAATTAAAATATACAAAGATATGCAGAGGATCTGTACTTACTTAAAAAAAAAAAAATCAATTAAACATGTAACTGGACCAGGGCGGACACTATACCAGCTGAGCTCAATATTACTGTGCCACGGTCTAAAATATCTTAGTGCTGGGGCTCCCAAGAGGCTTAGCGATCTGCATGTTGGCTCCATCACATTTACTGCATTTAGCGGGCACTTTTATCCAAAGCAACTTCCATTCCATAACTACAAGGGACAGTCTCCCCGAAGCAACTTGGGGTTAAGGGTCTTGCTCAGGAACCCAGTGGTGGTCTGCTGAATGTAGGATTCGTACCCATAACCTCTTGGTCCAGAAGCAAGTATCCTACATACTAGGCCACCAACACCCACAATTTCAATCCCTGATGGTGCTCCACATCCACCCATGAGTCCAGAACAGCTTGACTGGCCTTGCTCTCTCCTGGTGGGCAGGTTGGCCCTTTTTTTATCCCCCCTCCCTTGGCACAACGTGGCAGTTTAAAAACAAAGTGGTGGCTATGAGGAAGTTCCTTCCAGGACTGGTATCTTAATGCAGTTCTAGCTAACTAGTGTTATCAGTTTAAAATAAAATAAAAAACTATTGTTGTAAATTACCAGAGAAGAACGATTAAAAAAAAACATTGTTTTTCTGTGCCAGTCAGAGTACACTGTTGATGTGGCTGCCGTCAGGATATCACAGGTTTAAACTGACAACCGGGAGTCTAACTAACTTGGCTTCCTGATATCTAACTGGGGGAAAAAAAAACAACGGATAAACTGCCCCCTCTGCCACACCTCACCATCAAAATGTAAATTCCATACATAAAAAAAGCATATAACTATACAATGAAGCTTTCACTGTCACTCGAGCTTTATACACAAACTGAAACACCCTCAGATGTTATGGTTGAAGGTTGAAAATGGTGCTAAGGCCTAAACAAATATCCATAAACACACACACAAAATGTGCCATGGAAGATGATATAAGAAAGAGAAGAATGTGCCTGGTACTAACATTAGACTGCTGGTACAATGTGTACAGCACTAGAGGCATGTGGTGCACTAAATAAAACTGCAAGCATTCCAATAGCTTGAGTCATGACCCAACATTTTATCAGCAGTAACATAAAGGAAACAAGATATAACAGGACAATCAGCAATAAAAGGCTGGTTAAAAAAAACATTTCATAGTGCCATAACAACAAACTACCAGTAATACATATTAAAGGAAAATATCAAATGTACAAATTTCTCACCTTCTCACCTTCAATGTGTTATTTTGCTTCTTTAGGTTAGAACTGAAGCTACAAGGCTAGGAAGTACTAGATGTCACCTGTAACGTTTTCTTAAATACAAGCACAAAACCTGCCCGCTCAGGCTGTGTCCAGCTGTCCACAAGCATGAAGTTTTGTTTGAAGTTCACAATAAGTCACCACGTCTTAAGCACCCTAATGACAACCTGAATGGGGTTTGACAGGAGTTTTGGGGATTTATCTATAGAAAAGTATAACTATTGACTTCTAGTGTATCTTAGCAACATTGGCCTTGTAGCTGCAGCACTAAAGGACCAAAGAAGAAACATTTCTCCAAATGTGTCTTGGTTCATTGATTATACCAAGTGCAAAACTGGATAAATTACGAATTTTGCTGGATTACTCATTCAAATGTATGGACATAAAAAGATGCAATCATGCATTCATCATTCAATCATGCACATCATTCAATATATTACACTGGCGTTCTCCCAGAACTTAAATGTTATTTGAAAGTTCGAACATAATTTGATCTTTTTCTGAGAGTGGATGTCTTCAAGTTTGGGGTTGTAAACTTCAAAGTTCCCCTGTACTTCCCAGATGAAAGAAAAATAATTCTGTTGTTTTCTGAGACTCGATTCTTAAACATGCACCAAATTCATAGAAGGGTTCATTTGTGCAGGTTCCTAAATGGTTGCCAAAAAAAGCACATTATCCTTTATGTTTTGGGAAAGCTTAAAATAAAAGTGGCAGCGAGAAAGCATTGTGTGCACTGCGGCTTAACTTAACCACACAGGTGACTTTTACACATTTAAAAATGAATTATTATTAGTTGCTAAAATGTGTACAACAAATAAAATCTCAATTAGCACCTTCTTCAGAACGACCAGGAGGCAGAAGAGCACAGGTTTGCAAAGTTGTTTATTTAATGGCTAGAAAGTGCCCTGTTGTAATGTGCATATATTACGTGTCAGAATTCCATGTGGGGAATTGAAAAAGTTTGCCCTCGTGTAGGTAAAATGACACAGTAGCCAAATCACTGCATGAATAGGTCAGAAGTCTGGCCATCATCTGGCCAAGTAATTACTTAGTCAGTTTTATATCCTGCATCAAATTTCTTGCACCTCAACAGTTTCCACAACTGCACACACCTGCTGTCACAGCATTTCACCATTGGACTGAACAGTCTGAACCCAAAGGGCTAAACTGTACAAAGTGCAAAATACCATAAATGAGAATAATTCTAAAGCATAAACTAAACTGTGAATGCCACCAGTGAGCAGCTCTATTTACCCCACAGATTGTGCACATATTAAAGTCATTAAATAACAGAACTTACCGCTCCTCTCCACCCTGCTCCTCTGTTTCATGCATCTTCTCTACAAATTCTGAAAACTTCATCTCAATTCGGCGTGATTTTGGCACAAAGTTCTCGAAGTTCGACATTTTCTTCTCATCGTAATATAAGAATTTGTGGTTTTCAGCAATGTACACAGAGAAGTCCCCATTCCCAATGTTCTCTTGCAAGTAATTTATGTCCCACTTCAACGCCGGGTATACTAGGTTGGTATCCGTGAGGACGACGGGTTCCTGTGAAAAGAAGTGTGCAGAAACATGTTAGCAGGTTTTTTAAATGGTTTATGAGCTCTGAATATTGGAAAACAGATTTCATTGATAGTTTTGTTTACTGATACTCATGTAATCTTGGTATTGACTTTGCAGTGTATTTTATCCAAAACACACTGCAGGGTCAATAACCAGATTACATGCGGGTCAATTTACAAAATTATCACCTTAATCTGTTTTCCAAACAGTAAACAACCTTCACCTCAGTCTAATGCATTCAGAGCTCTTACACCAGTGACTGAAGGCCTTAAATTATTCAAATATTTTCAGCAATATTAAGAAGATTCCCAACATTTATTTAGCCTTTGAACACAAGAGCTAAATATACATACATATTTTTCAGATGCAACCTGTGCAATGTTTGGGTTGGAACTATTACTACTGGGCAAATTGTGCAATTTAAATGTGCAATTCTTCAGGTAAATTATTACTATTATTTTGTCAATACCTGTCACTCAATTTTGTACCTGTGTGTGTGCGCGTGTGTGTGCGTGCGCGTGTGTGTGTGTGTCTACAGTGTCCTTGCATTTATTTATATGTGAATATAATGTACATATATACACACATATGCTCACTATGTACATACATACTTATCTAAGTTTACACACATTTTACATATAAATATATATATATAAGTATATTTTTTACAGTGCACATGCCCATATTTTGATTTTATTGTATTTTTATATTCCTAGATTGTATAGAGCACATTTGTATTTTTATTCTACTTTATTCTATTCCACTGTTTTGTTTTGTTTTTTGCTCCTCTCTGTTTTTCTGTCCACTTCCTGTTGTGACAATGAAAATTTCTCACTTGTGGGACTAATAAAGGTTTATCTTACCTTATCTTAACTGCTGTCTATGTAATTGTGTCATTTTAGCCAAACAGCTGTCGAAAATGTTTAGAATATGGACTTTTTATTTCTGTACTTCTCTTTTTTACTACTATTCTTGCCTCCAATCCAGGTGGCATATATACATAAATTGGTGAAATGCTATGCAACTACTTTGGGTGAGGCCAGAGAAAAAAAAAGTTCATAGACAAGACTTCAAGATCTGGTTCAAGTGTTTTGAAATAATTGTAACTGCACTCTTCTACACTTATATTCTACACTTAAAATATCAATATACTTATATTTTATTTTAAGACTATTTGAGTGTAATAAGTGTGTCATTCATGTTGTGAACCTATTCCAGTCCAGATTTATTATAAATGTTTATACACTTAATAGAACCCTCTAATAAAAATAACAATGACTGTGATTATTACTAGTAGTAGTAGTAATAAAAGTAATAATAATAGTAGCAGTTGTGGTATTAACTGTGTGGTGCTCTGTGTACGAACAGTTCTGCGTTACATGACCACAGAATAGTTCAATAAACCTTTACAATTTCAAGCAGAAGATTCCAAAGGTCTGGTTTAACATTTGAAGTGAATTTCAACTGTATTCTTCCTACACTTAACGAGGTGTATTAATGTAAGACTTTTTCATTTTTAAAAATATCTCCACTGTTTTGAACCTATTCTGCAGTGCACCTTATAATGCACAAGATTATTATCAAATGCAAATGTACAAGTTCAAGCTGAAGATTTCAAGATTTGGTTCAGATGTTTTTAAGTCAATCTAAACTGCATTATTCCTACACTTAATTAAAAAGGTATCTAATGACTTTGTAACTGTAATAAAAACTCCTGTGTTTTGCACCTATTCCAGTGCACTTTAATTCTAAATGTTTACAGACTTATTAGTACTTTTCATCTCTTAATAATAAAACAATGATATCACTTTTAGTAAAAGTAGTATTAAATGGTCTATATTTGAGCAGTATTTAGTTAACATTAAGCCAAATGTATGTGTATGAACAGACAATGGGAATAAGACATTCTTTGGCATAGAAACGCCCTCCTGTACATCTGAGAAAGTGAGAAGTGCTAAGTGACCACAGAATATTTACAAAAATGATCTGGATGTTTATACGATTACTAGTAACATTGTCCATTTCTTCATAAAAATAAAATAATGACATTATTGTTCATAGTTGCAGTAGCAGGATTATATATTTAGTGCTGTGTTTTTGAACATTATTCATTAAGGCCATGTGTGTTTATGAACACCATCATGTTTTAAACCAATTCTAGTACACCTTCCCTATAAATGTATATACTCTCCATTTCTTTATAATTCTACAGAAACATAACATTACTTTTAGTAGCAGCAACAGTAGTAGTATTACATGTTTATTGCTCTGTATTTATTTTAACTGTATTTGTTTAACATTAGTCCACCAGTGTATATGAAGAGTGTACAGGAATAAGAGTAAGAGCATTCATTGGCATAAAACCGCTTCTGAGAAAGTGAGAAGTGCTACGTGACAGAAGGAACGTACTCTGTACAGGACGGGGCGGGAGGCAGGGGGTGAGGGAGCGAGGGAGGGAGGGA
>JBBMFX010000141.1:14168744-14197532 GCA_037832545.1 Rhabdalestes septentrionalis | reverse complement strand
CGTACTCTGTACAGGACGGGGCGGGAGGGAGGGGGTGAGGGAGCGAGGGAGGGAGGGAGAGAGGAGGAGAGAGAGAAAGAGAGAGAGAACAAATTAAAAACAAAAACATGCATACTGTTTATATTGCCGCTGGTCCGGATGCATAGGTTTAATGCTGCTTTAATGTTGTTTAATTCTGTTTAAATTCATCACAATTATAGTTTAAAACAGCAGATTTTTAATCAGGCCATAATACCGCTTCTCATGAACTGGTTCCGAGGGGGGGGGGTTATCTAAAAGATTCAATCCCAAACAGGAAGTTTTGTCGAAGCGTGAAGCCTCAAATGTGATCCAGTGGCGGACTGTTGGAAGGCAGATGAACATTTAAGGTTCAGAGGTGCAGGTGGAGGCATGGAGCGTAAACCCCTCTTACTGTGGGATGTGGCACTAAGTGTCAAGTGCTGGGTAAAAAAGCTTTTACTGCAGATTTAAACTGGATAGACAGAATGTAAATGAGAAATTACCTGTCTACAAGCCAGACTTCTCTCCCCCACGGAATACCTTAACAAACACGTCTGTTTATTTTCTTGCAACCCAAACAAACACTTCGGACACACAGTTATTACACCACTAAAATCAGGAATTTGAGTAATTTACAGCGCCAAACTCCAATGATAAGGCACTTGACAATCATTTTAACCCTCGGACAGGCTTTTAACCTTATTGTAACTGAATAAACATTACAGAAGCTCAACTAACCTTGTTTTGGGAGCAGGCTAGCCAGTAATGTTAGCTTTTCGCGGTGTGGATGCTACAAACAGAGGCATGCCTGTCTGGGTATGAGTTAATTCAATCAGACGAAATCTTCCGTTTCCCAAAATTATGAATCAAATCTTAAATAAAATGAATGTTACAGTCATAACCAACGAAAAAGCCACTGTTGTGTGGCAGTCAAAGTGATTAAGGGGGCTACTGTAGCTGTGGCAGGCTAATTTGGCTAGCTTATCGATATGGAGACAATTTTACCTCGTTATCGATCAGGATCTCAGCTCGGGGGTCCGTGTGGGAGAGCCGAGGTATCTGTCTGGTTTGGAAAGGGTACTGTCTGAGCTGAGTGTCAGTCCATCCTGAGTTGTGGAGACCTGAGTAGGAGCTAGCACCCTCGCTGGTAGTGGGATCAGCCTCCACTACAGAGGCGGTTGCCATGTCCTCCGTGTGTGAGACCTACCGGGAGACTGTCCCTCCCGTCTGAGCCCTGGTGATCCAGGTGTGTGCTGGACTCAGACAGGTGCAGCTGCGTGTGCAGGTCAGGCTGAAGGCTTCAGAGTTGCGGAGAACTCCGCTGACAGCCTGGCTAACTCCGCAGCAGGTGAGTGAGCATCTCGGCCGGGCTGAGGTCGGGTATGAACTGAGAGTCGGCGGGCGGCGCTATGAGGCTCTGTTACCAGGAGGAACGGCTTTAAACACCAGGAACACGGACAGGTTTAGTTTCGGAAACTGTCCCTCCGGATCACCCTTTTCCTGTAAACTGTGCATCAATCTGTCTCAGTCTTTGATACTGTTAAATACCCTCAATATATTAGATGTATTTTATTTTTGTGAATGGAATTTGCTAAGCATAGCATTCCTCCGAATAATTTCACTTTCAAAATGCTTTCACCTAAAGGCTGACCTGACGTTTTCAAACACTGAATCATACATTAAAATTTCACAAGACTGAAAATGACATTTCTCACATCACCACCACCATTACTACTACTAATAATAATAATAATAACAAACAACAAAAATTATTATTATTATTGTTGTTGTTGTTATATTTGTTTTTGTTATTATTAAGAAGAATTTTAATGATAAGAACCACATAATAAATTACATAAATTAAGTTACCTTATTGAAAAACAGTCTCGTATTATGATAGTAGTGATGTTCAAGGCACTAGGCTTTACAATTATCATCCTGTCCAGGAGCAGTATTGGATAAATCTGTGTTCGCCATGATTTCGTTTGATGCACTTGTGACATGGTGTGATTACACCAGTGTCATGAATTAAACTATATAGGAGAAGTTCCCAGGTAGGTCTACAGTAAAATCCCACTGTTATTGTCATAGTACCATATGTATTAGAGTTTAAGAAGATTTCTATATCCAAACACCCCCATAAATGTCTAATAGTTCTGTATAGAGTAAAGCACACTTTGCATTTTCTATTGAGATTTACACCAACACCTGAAGTATGCATCCAGCTGGAACTCCCCAGGGGAGTATTTTTATTTTCTGGATCTGAACTATCCACACCCTGAACTGGTACATGATTCTGAATATCTTAAGCTCAAATATCTTTACTCTAAATATTTTAACTGTTCTTTCATCTCATTGCAGACTACTTAGACATTTTTTGCATGGTATGTGTTGTATGTCTTTCCATGTTTTGGAATGATTAAGGCAGAAAACACATAAATACACTATATGGACAAACATATTGGGACATCTGTTTGGGCTAGGCCTCTTATTTACAGTAAAGAGCAATCTGAATGCTTCAGCATACCAACATGTTTTGGACAATGCCATGATTCCAACTTTGTTGACAGAGTTTTGGGAAGGATCCTTTTTTGTCTAGCATGGCTCAGTTCACAAAGTCCACAGAGACATGGTTGGATGAGCTCAGTGTGGAATAACTTGACTGGCCTCAACCCCATCCAACACCTTTGAGGTGAACTGGAATGGAAATTGCAAGCCAGGACTTTTCATCCCAAATTAAGGAATTAAAGTGGGATTTCCTTTATAAACATATATAATACATCTAAAGCAAATAGGTATAGATAGACCAGAGTTGCAACTAGTAACATTAATGCATTAACTTACAACAATTGCCAGCTATTTTTCAGCCAATGAGCTTCAAAACAGGACCAAATAAATGAAAAACAGTAAATAGGGCTGCAGTGCTGCCTGCTGTAGGATGGAGCAAATTGAAAGATGCAGGGCAGGAGATGGATGTGTACATTCATTGGCAGGTCAACCTATTTGAGGCTGCATTTATGGAGAATGCATTTGGTAGCATTTTACAGAACAGGATAACACATTTTAGAAGAGTTTTAGTACAGTGTTTGGTTAGAGAGCGCACTCAAAAATGGGGAAATTAAAATGCACCTGAAAAAGTTTTAAGTTCTTTTAACTTCTTTTGTCGTCTGTTTTGAGTGTCTGAATTTGTTTTTTATGGTCATGAAAGTTGTGACTTAATGGAGAAAAAAAACCCACAGTTGTCCTAAAATGTACTTAGATTTTTAGTTAATTGCAGAGTAGTGATCGACCAATATTGATTTTTTATTACCGATACCGATGCCAATTATTTGCATGTTTATGTGCCCGATAACCGATATTCAGAACCAATATTTATTTACTATTATACTTCTGTTTTTGAAACAATTATTACACCACCACTGAACTGAAAAAAAAACTGTTTTATTTATAATAATCACTCCCTCCTTGCATACAAATCAAAACTAGGGGTCTGAAAGTGCAAAAAATACTAAAAAGTACAAAAAAATATTATAAAAAGGGCACTGTTACTAAAGTCTTCAATGGTGCATAAACTACATATCTTCAAGCTGCATAAACTAAATATCAGTCATTTATGTAATACATCTAATATGCGCATTAATAGCTCATATGTTTAATAAAGTTTACTAAATATAGGAAAGCAAGTAAGGATACTTTACCTTTGCATGCAGTTTCCCCTCATACGTCTGCTGCAATGGCGATCATGTACGTAATTCTCAAAACGCCCACCAGATGGCGGTGTTTATCGGTAAACCCGATATTACAATGCCGATAACCGATTATGGTACAATGCTTAGATATCGGGAAAATTATCGGTGAATCCATATATCGGTCGATCTCTATTGCAGAGAGTATGAACCCAAGATATATCTAATTTTGTCTGGTCAGCTTCATTAAATCCGTTAATACACATCCATTCCTGCATTTTAAACCTGCAGCACATTCCATGAACATTTGGGATGATAAAGCATTTACCTTTTTGTAATGTTGCCATTCCTTCACAAAACAAAAGACATTTTGTCTCTGAGTATACAGAGCATTGAAGTGTTGCAGGTGTTATTTTGTCACATTCTTCCTGCAACCATGTCCTAAGGTGTGCAGCACTGCAGAGTCGTTGTCACATTTTGTATTAAAATTCTGCACACATTCTCCGTTGGGAAAGCTCAGGTCTACAGGCAGGACTTGTTGTTGAAAATAGTCTGAATGGTCCTTTTCATCTCTGTTCCAGAACACACACCATTTTTTCAAAAAAATATCTGAAATACTGATTTGTCGAACCACAGTACACATTTTGGCTGTGTAATGGTCCACCTCAGACCATCGCAGGTCTCTAGTACAGAAAAGTAGATGCTGCTTCTAGACATGGTTAACAAAAGGCCTGTTTTTTGGCACAGTAAAGTTTTAAGTGGCATTTGTGAATGTAACTCCATATTGTAATGCTTGACAAAGGTGTGACAAAGTAATCCTAGCCCAGGTGGTTCTATCAGTTAGTATATGGCAAAATTCCAATCTGTATATTGCTAAAATTCCAATATGCCTACTTGATTAGAATGTTATCCTGTAGATGGAGACGTATGCAAACAGCTTATAGTCTTTCTTTAAGGAACATTGTTTTTAAACATTTTAATAATTGTCTCACTCATTCATTGACAAACTGGAGATCCTCTGTCCATCTTTGTTCCTTTAAGACTCTGGTTAGTGGGTACTGCTTGAGTACCAAGTCATGATTAAAATCCCTTTTCATATCATCTGTCTGAAATCACTGAAGCAAGTATTTATGTATGTATGTAAAACAAAAAAAATCAATGAAATTCCAATCAATAAATGTGAATCTGCATTGATAACTTGTTTTTGAATAAAAAAGTACCAAAAAAGGAAATTTAAATGTATTTGCTATTTTTTGTGCAAACAATTTACAAATACATGTTTTTTGCATATACTTATTTTTGCTTATAATGACCTCCATACTTTCAGCTAAATGTAGTTTCCCTGTACTTTCCCTGTACCAGCTTTTCAATGGTTGTGGGTTTGGAATGCAGTGTTATTTTGTGTTTTCTGGTAAGCTTTAGGTATTTTTGCAGTGCTTTAAAAACACAGTTTTTGTTTGAGCCGACTTCACAGTCTAGAGAAAGATATAGATCCCATGTTCATCTCTTTCTGAATTTCTGCATCTTCAAGAACTTCCAGAAGAAGTGCTTTGAAAGAAGGGGTAAACTCCACAAATGTATTAATATAAAGAGAGTACAAATTATACTCAGAGTGGTCTGTCTCTTGGAGTCCATCACAAGCATGTTTTCACAATACATAGCATGTTTCCTTCTACCTATTTCACCTTTATTTTAAAATTTCCACAATGTAAATTCATTTATATTCCTGTTGAATAAATATGGTTGTTTTTTCACAAGCATGTGGCTCAATTGACAGGTCACTCTGAATCTATGAGCACACTCCTGGCGGTCATTTGAATTGTTAGTAGGTTAAATTTCATTGTCCCTTTTTGAGAGTAAGCGTTCAGTATAGTATTTCAAGGAATTCAGAATTTATCATTGTATTATACACATGGTCTTTGTTTGCAGGCAGTTATACTTGGTGCCTTCCTACACGAAACAAGGAAATCTGAAGTACTACCACTGGTCTCAGTGGTTTGTGTGAAGGTTATGTTGCATCCATTAGGGTTAGAGGAGACAGTGTGGACACACTAGTTCCCCTGGATTACTTACATTTGTTGCCTGTTCCCTGGACATTGTGACATTTCATTCTATTAATGCAGTACTGCTTTGAAAAACTCTCCAAACAGGATCATGTTTTTCACTGATGAATCTCTCCAGTCATTGTTCCTAGATCCCCTAGCACTACATTTTAAACTGGATTCCTGTTGGGCCACAGCTCTAAGTGATTAGCATTTTCCCACTTTTTACAGCCTTCACTGATAAATGCCTCTCTGAGTTTAATCGTTCCATCAGGTGTGTTTAATGAGGCGGAAATGGGGCCACCGGGACTGGAGTCTGACCTATGCAGTCAATGATTCATTTCCGTCAGAGCAAAACTATGCATCTCTTTGTGTCTTGTTTTATATTTACTATAATAAAAAACTATTTGTTGAGGTTTTGTAGTAGCAGTATAGTTTCCAGCAGGCAGACACTTGTTTTCTGATATGCTTGTATTCTGACTGATGTAGGTGATGATCACCCTGCACAGGGCATGATAAGTACTGATGCCGTGGAGTCCAATGTGTTGAAATGAAATGTTTCAGAGTGGTTAATTATAAAATACATAATAGAAATGAAAAAGAATGTTACTTATGTAGGAGCATTTGGTGAAAAATGTGTAGGTATCAACATTATGGGGCAAAGAAGCTTCATAAATACATAGTGAGTTATTGTGTGTGCTGACAAAAAAGGGGATAAAATGAATGAGTATAAAATAAATTAAATGTGAAACTAAATGAGCTTTAAGGGAGATTTGAGGAGTTGATCTTCTTTACAAAATAAAATACAAGTACAATTGGTTAAGAATGACATTATTTAGCTTAGTTTTATCACAGATAGTGATGCATTATTCAGTACACAGATAGTGATGCATTATTCAGCACACAGATAGTAATGCATTATTCAGTATAGCCTTTTTCAAAGATCTTCACACAATTATCTTTATCAACATGCAGCACAGCAAAGCAGTTCACATCCGAGATGCAATAAAGCTACCACACTTCGTACATGCCTTCATACACAAATGCCGCAAATACTACCAGATACAATTTTTGTTCGTCAGGAATATTGAACAATGTGCCCTGAAAAACACATTAGATTGGATTACATTAGTAAAAGGTAAATTTTTTCTTTTCTTTTTTTTTCAAAATAAAAAGATACATATTTAGTGTATTGAACAAGAATCTAATTGCAAAATGCATAAAATGACAATATTACAATGCCAGTAATGTAAAAATTTGATTTTCAATACATGCATAAATACACACTTACACTCCCAGACTGATAAATATATACTACAGACAAAAAGTAATTTACCACCAGTTCTCATCAAAATCACAACTCAGATTTCAGAAGGGTTGTCTAATCCAAATATCCAGTGTTTGCATATTCCACCTTTCAAATCTCTTGTGAATCTCTTGGTCTCTCTCTCAGTTTTCTTAAATCCTAGACAAACAGCAGAATAAGACAATGCTTGGAAACAAATGAGAAAATAAGAAATGATTTACAACATGCTGCTGTGTGATTAGACTTGAATTGAGAACTCAATACTGAGAAATGTGAACTTATGCTGGGAAATTGGGACTTAATTCTGTTTTCTCAAGACAAGATTTTACTGGATATTTAATATCAAGTAATAGTATTCATTGAAATTATGAAGTAAATAAATAATAAACAAGCATCTTTATTTCCGATGAAACAGTGTATATGCTTAGCCATAATGAAGGTGTATGTGGGCATTTCAGAGCTGCCACATAACCCCCTGAGTGCACCCAAAATTCTGCATTATGCAACAGCATGTCCAGTATAACAGCGCAAAATGATTTTTTTTTAATTAAAACAAAAAAGAAAAACCGTTCTGAAATTTTATATACTGTATTTTATATATATTTTTTGCATACAATTGACAAAAATACGTTTTTCTCTCACTTTAAAGGGAATGGCCTCCGTACTTGCAGCTTAATGTAGTTTCCCTGTAATTTTTCCTCCTTTTTTAGATGTCAACAAGCACTTGCAACAACTACAACTGCAGAAACATGCAAACAATTAGGATGTTGATAAATTAATCAGCAAGAATGTATAGACAATAGTTCATAATTGCCAAGGAAGTTGGGATTTAAATTTCTCAGTGCAGTGTAAAATCTTATCCAGCTTTTAAATGCTTGTGGGTTTGTAGTTCAGTTTGTGGAGTTTGTTCAAATGAACCAGTAGGAGATTACTTAATTTCCTGACTGCTCTGGCGTGTTTTCTGGTACGTTTTAGGTATTTTTGCAGTGCTTTAGAAACACAGTTTTGGTTTGAGCTGACTTTACAGTCTACAGAAATATACGGATCCCATATAGTACCAAAAACCTTTCTTTTACTTGTAACAATGGATTAACCTTTTCAAATGCCATACAGAATCTTTTTTTAAAACAATTCTTTAAGAAAACATACAGCAGAGTTTTCATTTTACCAGGCAAAGCCCCATTACAATCTGTTTTCTAAAGAACCATTTTTTTCAGCGTGGCAATATTTACTTGTGTCACAAATATCATCACATTAATAGAAACTTATTTCAGTTCACCAGCAGATGGAACTCTAGCACTACTGAGCTGTTTCTTCTTAGAGACCACTTTCAAATATAAGAGTATCATAAAATCTCTGTTATAAGAAAAGCACAATGGAGGTGTAATACGCTGAATTATCTGAGTCTGCACACTTTCTAGTAATAATAATTGATTGGGTAATGAGTTTTAAAACCCAATAACAAAATAACACAGTATAGGAGAACAATAGTGCTTACGGTATGTTTCATATAAAAAGTCCTGTAAACCAAAGATGAAATATATGTCATTGTACACACATTTAAATGTCACATTTGATTAATTACCTATATACATTTAAATGTCACATTTACTTTAAATACCAGGACCATCTGACATGATGAAGTATCCAGAGTCCAAAAGAACAATGTTATCCTGAGAATTTAAGTTTCGAGGAGTTGTGAGCTACTGTACATTTAAATAAATAAATAAACGGATTATTTTCTCAACCAAATCATTTAGCATAAAACTATGATTCTAAGAATGTGTCTTCAGCATGTAGTTTCCCACCCACCACTGCTCTCACATCCGTATTGACCCAAGCCCCCTCTTGGTGTTGTGTGTCCAGAGCTCCTAAGCCACAAATCCTATTAGTCAAGGTTTCTCAGAACCATTATATGTAATTTTCCTGTTCTCTGTGGAT
Source organism: Rhabdalestes septentrionalis (assembly GCA_037832545.1). NCBI lineage: Eukaryota > Metazoa > Chordata > Actinopteri > Characiformes > Alestidae > Rhabdalestes > Rhabdalestes septentrionalis. The sequence continues at coordinate 14,188,557 of JBBMFX010000141.1, read as the reverse complement.
TATATCATCACTTATTTCTCTCGCTCAGACTTTAGTTTTTCTCGTGCAAATCAAAATAACCTGTTTAATATGATTTCTGTTCCTTTTTCCATTTTATTTTTGTTTTTGATCTTTATCCTCTACAAAATAAAAACATTTGGTGTAATTACATCAGTACATTTAATTCTGGTGTTTCAGGTCGTGGATTTCCTACAAAGCTTGGCCTGTGATGAACCGGAAGTGCACACTGACCTTCTAGACCGAGTGAGTAGATTTAGACATACATGTGTGGACAGCTCCTAATCTTCAGCTCCTCCTTGAGTGTTGCCCCTCTCCCAGCCACCTCAACCTTATGCCCCACTGCAAATCACAGTGGCAAGGCCAAGCTCTTATTCCTATTTGAACACAGTAATTTTGGAGTACCTTAAAGATGGTTCTTGCTTTCTAGATAGAAGATATCACATTAAAATCTCTTTGTTTGTGTCTGAATACTTTTTTTCCCCCCATTTTGGCACAATGGTGGAAGGGATAAAAAAACACTACTTGTCCATGAAAACTTGTGACAAGCTACTTATTATGAAAAAGCATCCCTGTCCTACCATTACTTATTAAGTTATTAAATTAAAGTGACCCACCATCAAAAACTGTCCTGTCTGAAGTTAGATCTACTGGACCATCGGCTTCATGAGGAAAAGGTGGGTGGTTGGAACTTTGGCAGTAGTAACACATAATTAAAGCCCTATCTGATTAGTGTCAAGGGGAATGTTTTTTTTTAATTAAGATGTCAACGAGGTGCTTCACTGACACATCTCTCAGTAAGAAAGACTACACTTGCAGGAATGAACTTATCCCATTCAATAGAGATTTAATCTGCTTTTTTTAAAAGAGAACATCACTTTTGGAGGGCCTTGTCACTGTGCGCTACTGTAGAGTTGGCACTTTTGCAGGTGGGAAGATAGCTGGCAAGCATTTGTTTATAAACCCTACTTGTTTAGGTACAATACTTGAACTAACTTCTATTCACCAAACAGTGTGAATCCATGCAAAGCCTTTTCCCAAAGTCTCTTTGAAGGCGACAGCCCATTGAAGGCGGAGGAGAGGGGGATTAGCTTCTTCAGCAGCGGTGCATTTCCGAGGGAGCTGATTAGCTCGCCATTCATTGTTAAATCGAGCAAAGGAAGGCCCTAGAGGAGTGAAAGGAGCCAAATAGGTGGGCTTGGAATAAAACATCCACAGGAAGCCCAATACAGGCTACATGAAGTTTCCCAACATTTTTTTTCCCCTGAGATGATGGCGTGAAAAGGAGATTAGCATACAAAATTAGAGGCAGGATAATTTGAGGGGCGACTTGGTTCATGTTTTCCCTCTGTCTCGGCAAAGTTAATTAAACTAGTATTAAACAGTAAAGAAACATCCAAGTGCCAAGGCGTTGGGAGTTCTTTGAGGATTACTAATACAGAAAAAAAGAAGCGTTTGAAAAAAGAAATTGAGGAGAGGCGTGAAGGAAGAAGACCATAATTAAAACTTTTTTTTTTCTTATTGTTCCCCTGCCCCAGGGTTATCTGACATTAATCACAGAAAGAATAAGGGAGCATATAGTCCATACTCTAAAAGAAAGTAGTTTGGTTACAGTCTATACCAACAGTTACCGTATAGGTGCTGTTTAAAATAAGCAGTTCTGGTTAACAGTCTGTAGTACAGGACAGCTAAATTATAGCATGTAACTTGATGGAGTACTAGTAATGTTTTTGGTACATAAATTTTAATCAGTCAAATAATCCAATAAGCCCATCAGGTTTATCGTCATTAGTCTAAATGTGCTACGTTTCTAGAACAGACATTTAAACAAAAACACACATATATGTTAAAATGAGTTAAAATGAGAGGACACGGAGTACATAGCTTTAATTATAAAAAGTTTGGTGGAAAAATTACAAAAGGAAAAAAATAACTAAACAAAACACAGCTACATAATATATGTGCAATAAATAAAAAAATATACAAAGTGCTTCATCTTATTTACAGTTCATTTACAGAATTACACCCAGTGTGTTTATTATCCCAGTTTCAAAATAAAAATACTTTTAGTTGCTCCAACTGCAACAATAAAATTCTGAGAATGGATGGAATAGAGAGGTGTCTGCTCATGTTATAATGGGAGACGCTATTTGAAGGAAAGACTTTGTCATGGCTTAATGTGCTCTATTTTATGGTTAAATATGGTTTTCAGTGCTATTTCTTTTTACAATGCATAATGAAGGGTGTCTGTGTATGCTTGAGTAAGTCCTTTTGAACTATATCAGTTTGAGGAACACTTGAAAATACAGAAATCCTTTTAAAAACACTGATTTCACATTTATATATAAATGTTCTTACATCGATATGCAAGGTCTTTTTCAGTATCATTCTCAAATTCAATATAATGAAAGCTCTTTTTTTATTGTATGCAATTCTGAACATTCCTTTAGTGCTTCTTCCTTAAGCGAAGGCTTCTCCTTTGACTCCCGCTGTCGTTCTTAACCCGCTTGGACCTCTTCACACAGTAGTACTTAGTGACAGTCTTGCGACACTGCTCACATTTTACAGCACAACACCAGTGGAACTTGCAGTTGCAACTAGACACTATCTCTGCTCTGCGTTCTTCCACAGCCAGGCCGCAGTCGCTGCAGAGCCGTTTACAGCTGCGCTTCTCCCATTTACTCAGATTCTTACCCTTCTTCAAGCACTCACGGCCTTCAGTGCCAGGCAGACCCAGCGTACGGTTTTCCACACAGTAGTCAGGAGAATCCTCCAAGTGCACCAGCTCTTTGCGGGAGATGGAACTGAAGGTTTCGGCGATGGCCCCGCGGCTGGCTGCACTGTTGCCTGCACCTCGCAGAAGATCCACCTTTATAGCACGGTGGTACTTCTCCTTCAGGTAGTTGCCCACTTCCCGAAACTCAGGCAACTGCAGCCAGCATGTCTGGGTGGTGCAGCTGCCTGACACGCCGTGGCACTTACACGTCCTCTGCATGGTTCCTTTCACTGCCTGGTTTAAGAAAAGGTCTCAAATTAAAGAAATTACCCGAGTTCCTCAGAAGAGTGCATTTCATTGAACTAACTATCCCTCATTCAATTCCACCGCCGTTTTCCACTGTTTAAAGACATTTTGACTGGATCTGAATTCATCACTTTTCAAGATGGCATACAATGAACTCTTTATTGGGCGGGCTATATGTTCAAAACATCCACTTGACAAAAAGAGGAATTCCGTGGGTTAAAGGAGAGCTGGTTCAAGGTTCAAGTCTGAGTGTGTTTTTTCTCTCCTTCCCCAACTTTTTGTGCCCACACAATATTTCTTGACTTCAACTGAAACAAACATCTGTCATTTGAAAGGAGCGTTTCTTTTCTCAGGGAGGCATTTGCTCTCGATAGGAGGCAGAATCAAGGTTTCATAGTGAGCCGAATTGTTCGGCGCAGGAAAGGGGAGTATTTATTTAGCATGCCCATTGTCAAAATGTTTTCTGCCATGGGCAGACCCAATGGCTAATCCATTCAGGAGGAAATGAAAAAGAATTCTTTTGCATTTTTTTTCAGTTACAATGATGCTCCAGGTGCCATAATGAGCTGACAAAACCTGCAGACGGGGCACTGGCAGGAAAAACAAAGAGCACTTCAGCTGCATGGATGTGATCCCTGTGGCTCTCTCAAGTACAACAAAGACCAACATAAATGTAAGATCCTTATTGCAAGAATAAAACTAAACACTTATTTGAGGAGCAACAGAATACTGAACCTTTGCAACGTGTGGCCCCCTAGGTCTTCTAATTAAGCTCGCACCACTGATCCCAAGAATCTTGAGTTGAGGTCTTGTCATAAAGGACATTCACAGGCCATAAATAGGCCCATCTGGTACAGCGCACACACTGACGGGAGAACGAGTGGCACCTTGCTTATAAGGCCATGAATGAAACTCTTGGGTGGTAAGCGATAGTTGGAAGCACTGAAAAATGATTCAAAAGGCACTTTACATTCTGTTGGTGGCCAAGGGAGCTGCCCACATTTCAAGTCCCATCTCATAATGCGAGAGTAAATCCCCTTCTCTAGCAAACTATCCCTAGCACTCACTCATGGTCTAAAGGCTGAGAGAGGAGCTGGAGAACCCTTCTTTGACATTCAGAACAGGAGTAATACCTTGCGTCCTGCTTCATTGTTGTGCAAGTTCATGGCAGCCCGAGCATCTTGGCCGGTCTCTAGGGCATCCACAAACTGCTTGGAGATGGCCTCTCCAAAGCCCACATTATCACTGCAGCCTCCCCACAGCCAGCCCTGGCCTCCTGAAACACAGCAGCCGCTTTCACTGATACACCACATAATATAGTCATTACAGGTTACAATCATCATTGTAGTATTGCTTACATTGCTTACATTGTTGTTACATTTGTAGTAACACCACTCTTAAAACTAAAATAATAATAAGGGTACCAGCAAAGGTTCTTTGCATGATGCCATAAAATGACCATTTTTGGCTCCCAACAAAACTTTTCAAAGTATAATTCCTAAAAGTATATATTTGCCATTTGAGATGGGAATGTTTTTAATAGTTTTACACCAGTAAGTTTAAAGAACCTGAAGTTATGAAAATTATGAACATTATGTAAAGATTCTTCACATTCACACATTTCATTCAAAAATAGGGCTCTTTTGGGAGCTTCAAACTCTAAAAGGTTTGTATATTGGCATAATTATTTCTTCAATCTGCAATATGGGTTTACCTCGCTGACCATTCCGGGTGTCATCACAGCCACAGTTGTCAAAGTCACCAAGGCTGCAGTTCCTGGTGAGGGTGTACATCACCCCCGCAGAGCTGATAGCATGAACAAACGCTGTCTCCCGGTTTGCTGCAATGAGACATAACCTCCAAGTTATTTTTCATTACCGTTCTCCCAGTTCTGAAAAGCATGGACTGTGTTTTTGGACCATATGTGTCACTCAATGAACTAATTCCAGTTTCGCTGCACTTCTGTCAATAAAGTATGAATTATATGAATTATTGTGTTTTTTTGTTTTGGGAATACTCAGGCATTTGTTTATTGAATGAAACAGTGAAGAGTACAAGAGTAGCCTCTCAATTAGACCGGGGTCGAGACTAGACCGGGTCAGGTTCCTTTTTGGCACTTGAGGAATGTCCAGTGAAAGGAGCCTAAGGCAAACCTTTGACCCACACCCTTCAGATTGAGGGGACATCCATTTCACTCACTCTTGTTGCCACGCAATATCCTCTTGGTGGCCTTTCTATTTATCTTCTAACAGACTGGGTATTATTTGCACATGAAAAAGCAACATTTACAGTCCTAGTAAACACTAAGAAATTGTTTTAAATCAGCTTACTACAACTGATTTTCACATAATTACTTAATTATACATCAATCAATCTTTACAGGCCCCATACAAATACAAAAAAAAAATACAACATCTTTATGTTAGACCGTACTCTTGAATATAATTCAAGAGCAGATTTTGGAAAAATTTGCAAACATTTGAAAAAGTATGGAAAATGTTGTTACTGGTAGAACACCATTTCTATATTTCTGTAATCTTATTGATATTGTGTTAAAATGTAATATGTGATTATAGAAATTCTAATTTATGTAGCAATATAATAGCATTCCAATAATGCTTGTAAAAAAGGATGGGATTTGAAGCTTGACTGACTAAATGGCTGAGTTTTTACCCAAACTTAACACACTCACCACTCCGGAGCCCACTGTGGGTGGAGAGCTGCAGGGCTCGCTCTGGACAGTTCCAGCGGTCCCAGGCAAACTGAAACTTGCATTCCTCAATCCCACTCTGAGCCCCTGCAGCCACGCTGCTCGAATAAATCAAGTAGGCCTTCAAAAGCGTAAAACAATACATTCCTTGAGGGTCTCATACTGTAATAATCATAATGATCATTGCAATACAAATGTAATATTTTGTCCTGATTTTTTGTAAGCATAGGTTGCAGATAATCACTAAAATTGTAGGATAAGCCTCTATCAAAACTCACAATTTTGGTCACACAATCATTCTTTGGGATAACAGTGACCCCGCCGATAAAGGTCACCAGTTCTTCTGTGGTTTGGTTTCAACTATGTGCTAATATGTCTCAAGTGGTCTAAGAAAGTCTGCGCTACAAATACTCTCATGGGCGGCTGGTGTGCTAATGATGACCACCCACTAAATCTCCTCTCCCCGGCCACTCAGCACAACTGGACCCTTCAGACCATAAGAACACGAATGTGTGAAAATGATCCCAGGAAAACAGAGATACGTCCCAGCACAGACAGATGATAAAAGCTTAGATCATTCACTAGCAAGATGAAAAGCTTGCAGGTCTAAAAATGTTTTCCTTTACCACCACAAGCATTCATCTTAAGGAAACTATTCACCTTAACGCAATCTATTTCAACAATCTGTGTAAACTGACAAAAGCAGGACATTCTGAGGGCTGTGTTTTAAGATAGCCTGAAGATCTGGGGAGGAGATCAAAAGAATGCTGGCTTACCTTTGGGCCAGTCATCAGGAAATTATTCACTGACCTGGAAGATAGAGCAGCCTATTAACTAAGAGCAAGGGTGTTAGTTCTCACCCATCACCAAACATTTCAGCCATTTCTACATTCAATTACAAATCGCTTTTAGTAGATCGTTTTTTATCACACAACAGCATTATCGTGAATCACACAGCTATCATGCCAATAAATACACGAAATCATGTTGCAAAAAATGATCAAGAGCTTTGGAATCATGTGAAAGATTTCAAATGAAATGATGTCCTTCCTTATTGTGAATGAAATCCAAATCTAAATTAAAATTTGAATATCACATTGAAATCAGTTTCATATGACCAATGCTGGGATTTAATTGTTTGATACATTTGTATGGATTGAAACATTCAGAAAAACAATTAACGCAGCCGAATTTGACCTCCTACTTGTTCAAATTTAATCTTTCACTAAATTTCTAAAACCTAATTCTGCCCTAAATTCTACTGCATGAACATAAAACCCCTTATTTGGGCCAAGTCTGAAAAATAAATGACCAAAATTAAATAAAGGAAAAAAAAGTAAGATATGGTAGAGAAGAACTTACCAGCTGCAGCAGGACTTCATGTGCACCATCAAGATGAAAATGTAGTAATAAACGTCCAGATGTATGAACATCCTGAAAGAGAAGTGGTAGGGCAGACAGCTTCACTTGGAAATGGAGCTGTAAAGTTACATGCAGGGCTGGAAGGCTGGGCTCTCATGTGTGAGCCAAAGGGGGCTCTGAAATGGAGCTGCTCTCATCCCAACAAGAGATTATCTGCTTCATTAAAGATTTTCCCCTTCTTACTCCTTCAGCCAATCAGAACTATTGTACCAAGGAGAGATTGAAATGATCAAAAGGGCACCCTGGGTTCCTCTGGCCCAGCTAGCCGGGGGAGAGCTGGCTGTGTTAACAGTTGGAGGGAATGAATATGAAACGCATTGGGATCACTGATCTCCTCAAGTTGGGCCTTCAAATCCCGAGTGAGCGGGAGAGTGGGATACAGTAAGGGGCTCTGCCTGGGGATTATACCTCACTTATCTCTGGGATCAAACGGCAGATGTTATTTGAGGAAATTAGCACAGTTTTTTAGATTAAATCATCCCTAATCCGAGCCGACCTTCTCTATCTTTACACATTCCGGCACATTAAGGCCAATCTTTTCGGTTTCGAGGAAACGCTGTTGTACCTAAAGCCAAGATTAGTATTTAACCCACCACCAAAGTTTTCCCTCCTCAAATGTACTTCGTTTCTAACTGCAGTTTTACCTGTCTAATGAAAATACGTGCAGACTGATGTGCCGTGCAGCAGCGCTTCAGTAAAAGAGCAAATCAAAGCGGATCATTGAAGAACTGCGTCAGTGCAGAGGGTGTGTATTTGCACTGGTAATCCGGACAGAGTTAAAGGTCTTTGGGGAGACCTTCTCCGTTATTTTCTGGGACCTTGGTCTTTACTGCAGCTTCTTCCTGCCTCTTTTATTACTGTGCAAATTAGGATTAAGGAAAATTATCTGGGAGATTCCGCCGGACATTTTCAGGTTATTCTCTGAAAGGATTTAGTGAGGCTGATTAGGAGGAAGTAAAAAATGTAACTCTGTGGAGAGAAAATTTTTTAGTATATTTTGTCAATTAAATCAACACATAAAACAACAAAATACGGCGCGAAAGAAAATTATCAAACGAATTATTTAAAATAGGGTCATAACCCTAATTTGACAATAATTCATTTATTTTATACCAACAATTATAGTGATAATATAACAATAAATATTACAAACCAATAATAACACAAATAAAGTTATTAAAATATAATTTTAAAGGCTACAAAGAGACGACATTCCGTGAAAATGTTTGCTTTTGAGTGTAGTTGCAGTGTATTTCCACAAGACGGAGCCACTGTTATATGCACCTTCGACCGACTTTCGAGTACTTACACTATATGCACAAAAGTATTGGGACGCCTGATCGCTACATTAACAGGGGCATTAGATTCAAGATTCAGGAGAGTTTATTGTCAGCCCAGGCACATACACAAGTACACAGAGGATTGAAACAGCGTTCTCTAAAGCAAATAGTGTAAGATAAAGACAGTCAAAGGTGAGACAAAGACAAAGAGGAAGAAATTGACGCAACAATTATATTGCAGCATCTAAACAAAGAACGGAAACGTATAAAACAAGCATGTAGTGCAAATGAGTGTGTGTTCTGAGGTAGAGAAGTTTTTTATTAAATGCTGCATTCAAATAGATAGACTTTAATATAAAGCTGGGCCGCCTATTGCAGCTATAAAGTCTTCCTCTCTTTTTGAAAGGCTTTACTTAACATTTTGGAGTGTTTCTGTAGTGCCCATTCATTGTGTGCCCATTCATTCTGTAGAGCATTTATGACTTCAGTACTGCTTACAAGAAGGCTCCATCTCCATTTCAGTTCATCCCAAAGGTTTTGGATAGGGTTGAGGTCAGAGCTCTGTGTGAGCCAGTCAAGTTCCTCCACACCAAACTCATCATTTCATGTCTCTATGGACCTTGCTTCATGCATTATTATTGCCCTTCACTGGAAGTAAGGGGCCTAGCCCCCTAAAAAACAGGTTTGTCCCAAAATGTTTGTTCATTCACGGCACTGCCAGACTGATAGGAAAATGAAGCTTTGACACCAGAATTCATTGTTCATCCACAACTTTTATTAAATTAATAAAATTGTACAATTAATATTAATGAGGAAACTCACTGCACAACTCTCACAATGCATCTACTTATACAAAAAAAACTTTCATTCATTGGTACATAAAGCAAAAAGAACATTCCTTGAAAATGCGCCTGCTTTAGGGCTCCCAGAACAAGTCAACAATGTAAAATACTGAGAAATAGTAACAAATTTCATTGCACTTCTGTGTTTAGTTTAAACGCATGAAAAGCATACAGTATGTAAACAGGTCAAGCATTAAGGAGGGCTAGTTGTCTTCTTTCCATTTCTCACGAGTAGGTTTGTAGACATACTATAGTTTTTATAGTCTTTAAATTGTCTTAAAGCTTAGCTCTAACAATACACAAAAAATTTTAAGGTGCCAACACAAAGTGCACACTACATTTTGGTCCACAGGAAATATAATTTAATGATTACATGCAAAGTGCATTGTAACATCTCATTTTCACATTCTATAATGCATAGGGAATTTATTCTGGCCTCATATTCGAAATGTGTGGGGTAAAAAAAATAACCAAAAAACAATAATGTTTTTACAGCAAAACTGGATGATATGTCTGATGTGTATGTTCATGTTATGGGAACTTGTTTAATAAGGTTTGATATAGTCCTTTAGTGTAATAAGGTAACTGCATTTCTACAAATTCAAAGATGATAGGCACTGGAGCCAGATGTACACAAGCAGCGCATGTTCACCGCCCAGGTCTGACATGAGGGACTCGTGCTTCCTGCTGAATTTCATGCTTATTATATAAAAAACAACAAAAAATAAAAAAGAGCAAAATTAAAAAAATGTCTGTGGTAAAACGTTGAGGGAGAGCGCATGTAAAACGAAAAAAAGGCAAAATGCCACCAAGTTATCTGAAAGGCTTGCCAGAAAAAAAGCTTGCATTTCACATAATTAAGAAATATTGACAATGTGAATAGCAGATTGGTCTCAGATCACTTGTTACATGCCATCTTGCCAGATCACAAATTTCAGAGGAAGGTTCAAAAGGATCAAACGGAGTGTGCACAAAGTTCTAAATTCACGGGGCACCAATATCCAAGCCATGTCAAAATCACAATTTGCTCATTTGATAAACAAATAGTGATGTTCATCCAGCATTTTTGTCCAAACTAGTTGGGGTTGTCAATAATTCAGAACACAAACTACTGACTTTGCTTCCAATAAATCAATTAAAGTACCCGTGGGTGCACACAAGAGAGACACTGACCTGTACATGAGAGCTAAAACATCTTTGAAGCATAAAATATTTGCAGGGTTTAGTTTCACACCAAAACATAATCACCTAAAATGTAACTTAATGTACTTTAATGTCATTCTGATATATCAAGAGATTAACAGCACATACATGTGATGTTATTTAAGCTGGAATTGTACAGCTTGCATAGTTTACTGGAGAGATGTTCTTAAATTAAAGCTGCATTTTACAGACAGAGCAAGTTATGTTCAATCAAACTCTGTGGTGGAACTAAAATGACTACAGGTTGATACTGAACAGGGTCCTAAGGCAAATGTTAGTCTTTCAACTCTAGACAAGAACCCTTAATTCATTGTTAGAGTAGCAACATTACTAGGACCATCATTACACACTCACTGCAAATGTTTAAAAATTGTGTTTGGCTTGTCATCACATGTTTTGGCTTCTGAAACATTATTCAACTTAGCCACTTTTATGACTGCCATCACCGGTGCGCCGTACCCGGGCCAGGATTGTCTCTGCAGACACCTTCTTGCAGTCCTTGGCCAGGCCAAAATAACCCATAAGATCAATAAATCCCTTTGTGATGTTTAGCCGACTGCCATACTCACTCGCAGCGTAGTCATAAGGAAATGTGTGGTGGTAGTTGTGAAAGCCTTCTCCTGCAAAGAAACAAAGAGTAGGTCGCCCAGCTGTCATCACACATGAGAAAAATGCAAAGTTGTTTGATGCACTATAGATAAACACGGGCTGCGATAAAACTACCTGTGCATGTTGTTTTCACTGTGATTCAATCTACACCGTATCATACCGAACATCTGAACCCACCCAACTTTTCTGCATATGCACAGACATAAGACAGACAACTCAACTTTCACCTCAGAGACATACGGCTATGGCCCCACTGATAACATTAAAGCATTCTTCTGAAAGTTCAGTTTGGTCTGTTTGTTTTTACCCATTACACACAAGAAGATCAGCCGCAACATTAAAACCAATGACAGTTGAAGCAAATACACTAGATTATCTCGGAGCATCTCCAAAATGGCACGTCTTGTGAGGTGTTCCTGGTATGTAGTGATTAGTACCAACAAAATTGGTCCAAGGAAGACCATAGTACTAATCATTACACACACACATACAGCGACATACACATAAGACATCAACATTTTTGTAGATGTTACATTTGTTTTACAAAATTCTTACCTACAGCACTGAGGGCAACAAATTTGTTCTCTCTGGGATTAATACTGTTGTCATAGGGCCTCATTCCCCACATGTGGGCAGCACTGTTGACCAGCCAGGTGGCATTAAGGACCACAGTGTACCTCAGCAGGCCTGGGACAAAATAGGCCACCCACAAACTCTCGCCCCAGAAGTACCAAGGCACCAGCGTGGGAAAGAGGAAGCACATCACCAGTATGGACAGCTTGTAGTGCCTAAAGTGAAAAACAAATGGGAATATTTACATTCTTATCAGGCATTCTTTCCAATCAGGTATAGGCAACTCATTTCAGAGATACATGAAGAACATAGTTTTGAGATAAACATTTTGACAACCATCCTAAAGAGATCCTGAGTTCTTCACTCGGCCTCATGCAAATCTGAACTACGTAAAACTGCTGAGGATGTTTTGCATCTTTTTAAAAATGCAGACAAACCAGTCACTGTTCCACTATCTGATTTGGCAACTCCCTGAAAAATGTTTCGATTGCATCCTTTCACCAGTACAGTTCAGTGTTAATCCTTTTTTCAAAGAAGTTCATGACTATTGTGGGACTGCATCCAAGAGAAGGGGTTGATGACTGTACTCTGCATATTCACTGGCTGTGGCCTGATATGAAGTTTGGCAGAGTTGACAGCCCTTTTCAACAGATCAGGCCACAGAGGTGTGAGAAACAGAAGGGAAAAAATGATTATGGCCCTGTCTGTACTGCATAAGACACTGACCTTATTGTCAAACTAAAATTATTCTTGCATATCACATTCTGAAGGATTAAGGTAAGTTAAACAACAAAAGCTCAAATGATCAAAGTCAAATAAAAAATGAAAACTTATAGCCATTGTTGAGCCTTTAGAGATGGATGGCATCAAAGATCTTTTAGCAATGTCAATATATTGGTGAAATAGAACTACACAAGCATTACTGTTCTAGACAGGCTGAGAATGAACAAACACAGCAGAAAAGCTGATTTGCAGGTAATAAAAAAGTCATTGTAAACATTAAAAACTCATGCAATTTGTAGGTCAGAAGATGACACATGTAAACAACAAGCCCTACAGTACAATAATGTACAAGTTTTATGATATAAGCTCATACCTTCTCTGAAACATGACAACTCCATCTGCCTTGAGGTCACTGAGGTCCAGCTTGGCTCCTTTCTCTATAACATCTGGGTGCTTACGAACCAGCAGCCAGCCAATATGAGAAAAGAAGAAGCCCCTTGTGGCATTGTGTGGGTCTGCATGGGTCTCTGAAAACTTATGGTGGGCCCGGTGGTCTCTAGCCCATTCATAGATATCATTCTGTGTAGATATGTCAGAAACAGCAACTATCAGTCAAGATATAAAAGTAAATGACAGTACAAGTACAAGAGGTGTCATTTGCACTGTAAAAAACAAGTAAAAACAATATTGCACTGCATGATAAATTGCAGCAGATCACAGCAAATTAGCAGATCATTATCTATTCGCAGCTCCTAGGGTCTATACTAAGGTTTGAACATGGGATGAGTGGATGAATAACTGTAAATCAGTTACCTGAAAAGCCATGGAGTTTGCAACGGCAAGGAAGATCCTTAATGGCAGTTTAGCTTTGTAGGACCTGTGGCTCCAGAGACGATGAGCCCCTGCTGTCACTCCCAGAGCACTCATCATGAAACATACAGCACCTGTAGTAAAAAAGGGCAAAACAAAGTGAGTTAAAAGTTCAATTAGCCCTACACTATATGGTTGTTTCTGGGTTATTCTTGTCTGAAAGTTTGGGAGTTGGGCTTGTCCTTCTCAGAGATGCTTTGCAGGGGTGCTGAAAGTCACTCTATGTGTTTGCAGACAAGGCTGCTCAGACCGAGATATCCCAGTGGAGAAAGGCGTACTGTTATGAACTGGCCTGGTGCACAAAGGACAGCCTATTGGAATGCTGATTGTGCATTGTTGAGCTGGGTGAAATTGTATGCAGGGAAAAGCATGCCAAATAAATAAACAGACAAACAAATATATGTAACAGACTGTAAAAATACAGAGATGTCCTGCCCCCCCTTGAAACAAAAAGACAACAGTAAGATAAAATAAGAACAAATCACAACCATTTTGCAGAAATCTGAAGATGACATGCTCCTTCTAGAAACAAAATGACAACAGTAAGAACAAATAAGAAGAAATAAAAATGTAGCTTTTGGCAAAAATCCTGCTTCCTTTACAATGACAACATTATGAGTAAATTACAATCTGAGCCCCAATTTGGAGTAAATGTCAGATAGCTGCTCCAGCAATAGACTATGCATTTATCACGTCCACACTGAAAGAACAGTACTGAAACATCCCCTTGCTTCAGGACACAAACACTTCACCCAGCGCGTGACCCATCATTATGCCCACTGTAAGAGCTGCATCTGGTGGTTAGGGATCTGCCCCTTTTATCGGAAGGCCTAATGCCAGTACTGCCAGTAGCACCACTGAGGTACCCTTGAGTAAGGTACGGCGTTCCTGCCTGCCTGCTGCTTCACTTGGCTGAATGGGTAAAATGCAGAGGCTGTTCACACTGCGTGCTGTGATGTGTTCATATAAGACGATATACACTTTACGCGCATCCTCAGTTCGGTCAGTGTTCACACACATACTCAGAAATATAAAGATCTCACTCACTCCACAGCAATGTCCATGCAGAAGCAGACGGGATGATTGTTAGTCCATATAGGGCCCCGACGTGCAGCAAAGTCATCAGAATAATGTTTCTCCACACTATCTGCATCGGAGGTGCGGGACCCTCATTATCTTGGTGCGATTCGTCCAAAGCGTCGTCCACCATGTCGCCGCTGTTACGGGTCCTGGTCTGGACGTGGTTCCTCTCTGTGTCGTTCATATTATCACAATGGCTGAAAAGGAAAATGCAGGATTATTATCAGGCATTTTTACTCCCATGTGGGTGTGTCTCTGTGAGCCAGGCAGACCAGCGGAGCCACGACCAGCACGCCCTAAAACACGCTATAACACACATTGAACTACACAAATTATCCTCTTACCGTACTGCAGCGAGTGAACACGGACTAGATAAAGGTAGAGGTGTTCTCCAGTCTGCTCGATCCCTCTCGGCTACCTAAGTCTCTGCTCGTTTTTTTGGTACGTCGTATAAATGGCTGCAATTGGCTGGGAGGGGATGAATGCCACCTAGTCTTGCCAGTTTCATTGGTTGCCTGCTCATCTGATGTTCACGCTGAAAGCCACAATCTAAACAGTCTGTTTTTTTTCTCCTCTCCCGGTGACCATTCACTGCAACCCATCTAGAATGACACAAGAGACACAGACCAAGTCGTTGTCTGCAGTGACTCAGTCCATGTCCGAGAGAAACCCATATGAAATGTAGGTCACGTCTGCAATATTGCATCTCTACCATAATTTACTGTACAATATACTGATAGCGTGGTCTATAATACGTCACAAGTTTCATTAATATAGGAGAGCTTTAGATCCAATCAATAATATATATAAACATGTTGCTATATTAGTGATGTAATATGCAGCTTTTCAAGTTGAAAAAAAACTTTTTAATTTCATTTTTTATTTTTATAATGTGTAATAAAATAAATACAAAGACTATGGTATAAGGATCCGTTGAGTAACAGGAGTAACAATATGATGAAATATGTAAACCATGTAAAGTTTTTAAACGTACCGTTCGCTTCCAACCTGGTACAACATGCATTTTGAAAGTAAGCTGTCAAAACAAGCCCCTAGAATTAATTGTTTTTGTGATGTTACAGAAACCGAGACCACTACATTAGTCTCAATTCCTAATGACTTGTTTTCAATTACATTCAGTTACATTGTTATAAAATTGATAAAAAGGACTATGGAATAATATGCCAATTTTGTTAAAGTTTGTAAAAGATAAAAGGACCCATTAAAATAAGAGTATGGTGTAACATTTAAACCTTATACAGTTTTGAAAAAGTACCATTCACTTCCTATCTCATATGACCAGCATTTTCAAAACAGCCCTTTTAGAATACATTTTTTATTTTGTGATGTCACATAAAGCAAGACTATATAAGTGGTCTAATATTAACTATTACAAGGTCTGAAGTTGTAATAACATATTCTAAATCATAATGTAAAACTATGTGTTATAAAATAAATAAAATGTCTTTTGGCAGTGTATGCAAATGTTGTTAAAGATTAAAGGGCCCTTTGAGTAAGTGTATGATGTAAACATGGTAAAGATTTTAAAAGTACCGTTCACTTCCATCCTCATACAGCATAGAGTCTGAAAGTAAGCTGTCCCATTTGGACGGTTTGGCTTATCTTTTCATTTTAAGGTTTCAGCCTGGACTGCTTTTGAAATGAAGCACACTAAAGAACAGCTAATTAAAACAGAGAACATAACAAAAATAGTTTAATTCTAAAAAATGAACAATCATTACATGCAGTGCAATGTAAAATGTATAATGTAAAATATGTATTAAAGAAAACAAAAACTAAACATCTTAAAAAAAACATTATCTAGAGCCAAGATTCTTGAACAGCCATGGTTAAACCTTTTCTTAATTATATATTAGAAATTGATCATGTCTAATTTATGGTACATAACTCTTGTAAAATTCACTGTCTCAGCCCTGATCCTGAGCTGAATAATCAACTAATGAATGAGCCTTTCCTATCCGCTTGCCATAAACATTTTGCTGTATTCGGTATTCCAAGGTTTAATGATATACTTTTAATGACAATACAAAGATCCTTTTATGTTCGAATCAAAGAGGCCCCATGACATGCTGACATATTTCTAGCAACTGGAAAGCACCAGTAAGTGCTTATACCTGCTAATGAACATGTGTATTAAAAGAGCATTTGCATTGGTTCTTTCTTCAGGAAAGTTTAAAAGGGAAAGGCCACTGAGAACTTGATTATTTAGAGAGTGAAATACAGGCAGGTGGCAAACAGATAAATCTTACTTGATGCTACCCTATGAAGTCATAGAAAACATGTTTGCTTTTAAAATTTTCATTTGCCCACTTTTGAAAACCAAATTCAAATTAAATGTTTTCACAATATATTGATTAAATAGAATTACTTCAGAAATTAGTTGCAGTCAGGATTTTAAATATTGCAATAATCTCAAATCACTGTGGTGAGGTGATTAAGTCATTTTTGTTACTGGCCTAGAACCCAGTTCTAATCAAAGTTTCAGTTATGTCTGAGCAAATGTTTGTGATGTGATGAAAGTCATGCTACTTTCAGCCAAACCTTTCAGACATCAAGCTGCTATGAGCACATCGATGGTTGATTCTGCTTATCATACCTTTTCAGGCAGCTGTGTGCAGTGGATATGCTGAACATTTTGAAACCACATAAAATGATGACATGAACACTGTGACCTAACGTAAACATGGATTCAGCAATCTTGAATGGTGAAACAGGTTTTCGGAAACCACAGTGAAACCTACCCACTTGAAACAGACTAATGAGATGCTACCTTTGGAGTATGTAAAGCGTACTTCATAATGCATTCTGTGGGATTTTCACAAAGGGAAACAGACAAATCATAGGAGGCTTCTAAGCACATTAAACTTCAAAATGCAAAAATCTGTGAAAACAACCACAAAATGTTTAACATGTTTACTTTAATAGAACTCAATTAACAACTGTGTTATAAACATTGTGGGTTTTTTCCTGCTCAGGGATGTAGCTTAGCGTTCAAAGACAAGCACCAATTCACAGTGAGGTGTGTGTGGAAACATGTCCACCGGGATAGCAACTGTTGGTTTAAAGGCCTCTCCAGTGAGCTTCTTCTGCCAATCTGGCATCCCACATAGCTCCCTGAAGTTCCTCATCGCTTCTCCCTCTGGTTTGCAGGATATGTAGATAAGTCTTCTTATGTCTTGGTGGTTGCGCAGGGTTCTAATAACTCTATAATGCAGGCCAGCCCTGGAAGGATTCACAATGGCTGTAAGACCCCCCTCAGCACACAAGTTTGGTATCAGTTTAGGAAGAATAACTTCTGCCTTTCCAGAGAGAAATTCACAGTTCTGAATGCCATTCAGTGCCGCATTATGTTTTGCATCCTCCACAGCCTGGTCAATAAGCTCAACACCAATGATCTTCTTCATGCTTGTGGATAATGTGATGCCAATAGCTCCTGTACCACAGCACACATCCAAAAGTGTGCCCATCTTACAGGTCTCATTCAGCTCTGCCACAGTTTTATACAGGGCCTCTGCTGCACCTCTGTTCACCTGGAAAAAGGAATCAGCAGAGATGCGGAACTTGAAGTCCAAGATCTCCTCATAGATATGGGGTTCCCCATGCAGAAGTTGGTATGGGGACTCTTCCCGACTACATCGGGTCATGCTGCTTTCCTGGAAATAAAGAGAGTCCAGTTGGCAAATTGCCCCAGGGCCTTTTGTGAAATACTCTACTAGAGCTGCCTTGTGGACACTTTTCTCCTCAGGAGTTATATTTTGAGGATGGAAATAAACTATTGCCATGGTGCTACCAGATGAGTTAGTTCTCACTGTGATTTCCCTCCAGTGTCCACCATCATGAAACAGAATGCACGGTCTCAGCGGTGAGGCGCGTATAAAATCTTCATAACACCTCGCCACCAAACTGTGCTTTGACGGCATGTTAAGAAGATGGTCTCCGTGAACACAGACGATGTTTTGACCTTTTCCCGTGCCTATGTAAAATCCGACAGTCTTTGGATTTCCATCCACTCCTCTGTTGACAGAGAAGGTTGATTTATTACGGTATCCATCCCTCATTGGTGAGGGAACCAAAGGCAGTAGAGGGAAAATGAGCTCTCCCTTGTTTGCCATCTCATTTGTGATTTGACATAAGATGCTGTGTTGTTTTTCCTGTTTCCACAACAGCTGCTCCTCATAGCTCAGTCTCCAGAGGGGAGTCACGGTATCAGCCAGTCTTTCCTCCCACGAGAGAGCATCCCAACCAGGGTGTCTGGGTTGCTTTATACTTTTCTTTCCAGTACGGATGGTAGAAAATGACTTGGGCCTGGCATGTGCTCTCAATAAGACACCAGGATGGTGTAACAGTGTTGACAATATGTTACTCAGGTGCATTTTAAGTATAAGGCTGCTGGATGTTGCACTAAAACCACATGGAGCAGCTTCTTTCATACATAAGGAGCTTGATCTTGAAGTTATAAGTGTCTATGCAATTCTGGTCCCATTTTACGTGTCCATTTTGAAACAAGTACAAAAAGTCAGTTAGGCCGGGTGCCATCCAAGCCAGGCTTCATGACGAAGAAATGCTGCAGTATTTCGTACACAAGACACGGAGCTGAGGCATTTCACGAAATAATTCAAAGACGCCCTCCCTATCATTTGCTTCTTAGAAATTTAACGAGCCTTTATAAATGTTGTACTGTTTGTCCCATTTTAGATGCTGAAACCAGCCCTAAAAGTCATTTCCATTGGGTTCCATGTGAGCCAGCCTTAATGACTAAGACATACTCCAGTATTTCGGACACAGGACACGGAGCTGAGGCATTTCACGGAATAATTGAAAGACGACCTCACTTTCCCCTGCAGCTCCACATGTAGCCACCATGGAGCTCAGCCCTCGACGCATTATTTTTGAGCCCCAGCGTTCTGGCGCGTCATCACGCAGCGACAATGCGCCTGTGAGGTTCCTCTGTCGCAATGGAATCAAACAAGGACGAAGCGGAGCGCTGCATCGACATTTCTCTCTCAGCACTGAGAGACAACCAGCCAGACAAAGCCAGGAGGTTTCTGGAGAAGGCACAGAAGCTGTTTCCCACCGAGAAGGCGAAGCGTACGTGAGCACCTAGGTTAAACGTCAAATAAGAGCCGATCTAGCTAACGTTAGCTAGCCACCCGGCTGGCTAACATCAACCACAAAGCTAACGTCAGCTCCTTTTTGGACCTCGACCTTCAGTTTAATTTTTTTGCATGTATAGTCCTCGTTTGCTTCATGACATTATCTCAGCCCTCTCTGCTCCACCACCCTAGCCTAGTTAGAATCACAGCAGTCAGTGTTATACTTGATAGATGTGTGCTTGTTTACATTGTAAACATTGTCATCCAAGACTTTGGTGTGTCCCTACGTTCTTGTATGAGACTCAGACCTGTTTGTGTAAATTTTACCAAATGGAAAATGTCCTTTTAGGTCTAATCGAGTCTATATC
>JBBMFX010000141.1:14154750-14165094 GCA_037832545.1 Rhabdalestes septentrionalis | reverse complement strand
ATGTCCTTTTAGGTCTACTCGAGTCTATAGCGCAGAATGGGAAGGCCCATAGAAGTGATGAAAATTGTGGAGAAAATGACAGGAGTGCAGGAAGGCACAGAACCAACAATCCTGGAGATCAGACGTCAGCAGAAAGTGCCACAGATGGAGCCAAGTCATACACACCAGATCAGCTGGATGCAGTCAGAAGGTGTGCTTGTCTGTGTTTTATTTTTCAGCAAAATTTTGGCAAAAAAATTTCACATTCAGCCATGCTGATTGTTAGAGATGTCCACTTCCTCACTGGTTTGCCTTCAAATGTGTTTGTCATATAGGATAAAAAAGTGCAAAGACTATTATGAGACTCTTGGAGTCAGCAAAGATGCCTCAGATGATGATTTGAAAAAGGCTTACAGAAAACTAGCTTTGAAGTTTCATCCAGATAAAAACCATGCCCCTGGTGCTACAGAGGCATTTAAAGGTAAGACTAACATTTGTGCTTTGCAAACTCTTGCAAATGTCTATTTTTTGACAAACTTCACAAACTACTTTCTTTTATCATCCCCACATTTCTGTCATAGCTATAGGTAATGCGTATGCCGTTCTTAGTAACGCTGAGAAGCGGAAGCAGTACGATCTTTATGGTGAGGAGAAAGTCCACCATACGCGCCATGGCCATTCTCATCGTGGCTTTGAGGCAGATATTTCTCCTGAGGATCTATTTAACATGTTCTTTGGAGGTGGATTTCCATCTAGTAAGTTGGGTGTATGAAAAAAGATCACTGTAGATTAAAATGGCTTTGAGGAATATATTTGCCAGTAGGCAAAAAATAGGAATGGCATATTGGGAATTTGCTTTTTTTCTGCTCTCTTCTTAGGTAATGTCCATGTCTACAGTAATGGCAGGATGAGATTTGGGCATAACCACAGACAAGAACGAAGAGAACAGCAGAGAGATGTAAGTCGCATGCTTTGTAACAATGCTATGCACACATAAAGTGGTCTGTGTGTATATATATGAGAGATAATGATTTGTTCACTTTTGTTTGTTTTTTGGCTAAAGTAATTTAGTTATTTCCTAATTTCTTACAAAATATTGTTGAAAAAAAGTGGTGCAAATTGTTTGATTCACAAAAGTAGGTAACAGTGACCTTTCTTTTTTTTCATGAACTAGGGAAGTCTTGCGCTGTTTGTTCAGCTGATGCCAATTCTAATCCTCATCATAGTTTCAGCCCTCAGCCAAATGATGGTTTCCAGCCCGCCCTACAGTCTTAGCCTCAGGCCGTATGTTTGCATAGCCCTTCCTGTTTTTTTGTCTTTTCTTTAAAAAAAAACCAGACAAAACATACTGTAGTGGACTAACATTGGTCAATGTTCTTCAAAACCTCTAATAAGTAACACCATATATTGCAGATCTTCAGGCCACACGAACAGGCGACAGACTGCTACTCTGAAGGTGCCTTACTATGTGGGTGACCGTTTTTCTGAGGAATACAGTGGAATGAATTTAAAGAATATTGAACAGAGTGTGGAAGAAGACTATATTTCAAACCTTAGAAACAATTGTTGGAAAGAAAAACAACAGAGTAAGTTGCCCCATTCATGCATAGTTTCAATTGTTTAGTTACTTTCTATTATTTATGCATTCAGTAGATGCACTACCAGCAGTGCTGTAGTTCACTGCCTTGATTCCCAGATGTGCAAATATGTGAAATATTTCGTATGCAAACATTGATCATACAGAACATATAAATCACGCTTTTTATCTGATTTTATATCAAACTCTGGGAATTAAACTGTGTTTTCACTTGCAGAGGAAGGGCTGTTGTATCGAGCACGTTATTTTGGAGACTCCGACCTGTACCAAAGGGCACAGAAAATGGGTACACCCAGTTGCTCAAAGCTTTCAGACATTCAAGTTCTATTACATGGACACTGAGAGACAAGAGAGTAAGTTTTCTTTATATGTATATATAAAACATGTTGATTTTAATCAGTCTAACAAATTCATTATGTATATGTAGGTATTTCTTTCATGTTGTTCCATTTTATAATTATTTTTTTCATTTAAAGAAATGGTCATGCAAAATTGGGTATTTTTGGGTCAGTAAAAATATTTTGGAAGGATGTTAGGAACTTGCTAAACCCTAAGTAGAAGGTTTTCATAAATGTGTATCTGTAGATACCGTTTAAAAATAATATTGTATTCCTCTCTATTACTTTTCTGTTTCTTTTATTTTAATGTTTTAATATAAATGCTGTTTTATCTGACCTTTGCTTACATACTGTTTCTATCCATATAGGTCCAGTTTATGTCTATTTTGAAGGTGACCAAGTACAGAAATATTCTGCTCTTGCCAAACTTTAGCTGAAAGCAGAGTGGATATTTGCACCAGGAAAAGCAAAAAAAAAGTCCATATCCGTGTGGCGGGGGGCTTGCATTTGTCTTTCCTCTCCCTTATGATGTTGGCAGAGTTGCACATCATTGGGTAGATATTGCTGAAATGTGAAAATGGATCTAAAAACTTGCGCTCATTTGAAAGTAATTGGTGGAGTTGGAAGTAAACAAAAAACACTAAATAGTTGTATTCTGAATGGTAAGCAATGCTACTAGCTTAATGCTTTTCTTTTCAGTGAGTCTGTGCACCCCAATTCCACTATGAGCAATTTTTAGAACCCTATATTTGGGATATCTGAGCCATTCAAGATTTTTAGCATTTCTTTGGACTTTTTTTGACATCAAGAACTCAGCCAGTTTAAATTAAGTTGTTGCCATTCCTTATTTAAATCAAACTTTCTCTGTAGATTTGTTCATTGGATTTTTTTTAAATAAGCAATTGAGATTAATGAAAAGAGGTTTTGATCTGTATTTATTAAAATGGAATCGTCCTAGGTTTGAGTGTCATTTTATTATCAGGACCAGTTTTTATTAACAGCTTCAGTTTATGATACATATTATTTTGTAAATACTGAGGCCAATGTTTTGTTTAATTCTATTTCAGAAGAATATATAAAAATATTTGGGCCTTAATCTTGTTTAAGCTTTTATTGATTTCCAGAGTCTTAAAATCAAATGTATCAGTACATCAGTAACTGCCAAATACCACATAAACTGTGCAATCCAGATTTATTGTTGCATTTATATATTAAAATATAAAAATTAAATATGAGAATACAAGAAAAAAAGTCAGTGGTGATCACAAATTAATTTTATTCTTAGAGACGGTTCATAATTATTGGCACCCCACTTATTGTTTGGTGCAACCACCATTTGCAAGCAGGGCTACACTGAGCCTTCTCTTGTTTTTTGAGGGATTTTTGGCCGTTGCTCTGTGCAGATTCTCTACAGATCTCTACAGAGTTCTGGATCTTGGATGTACTCACTTCTTGAGCTCAGCCCACACGTTTACTGTTGGATTTAGGTCAGGGTATCTGGGATGGCCATGGCAAAAGTATTTTACCAGTTTTGACTGGATTTTCAATGTGTTTGACCAAGTTTTAGCCTGTTGCCAGCAGATTGTTTAGTTTAAATATCCTAATATAATATAATAATGTCAGTATTCCCATGTCTGCAAGCCCCCTTTAGAGGAGAAACAGCTCCACAGCTTGGTGGAAGGTGATTTTCATTGTAGCCATCTATTCATATGCCAATCCTACCTTGAGCTGGCTTAGTTTCCAGACAGTTTGTTTAAAAAGGTGATGTCTTATTGTGGAGTTGGAGACGAGGTGACCTCAACATGCTACCAAGCTCTAAAATTCTGAAATTTCAGTCTCTGGAGAGGTTTTAAAAACTTCTCTGATCCGCCTATTATTGTTGGAGCTTACAAACATAGCCTGGTGTCCTCTTCCAACCTGGCTCACGATAGTTTATTTTCCTGTTGAGCATCTGTTTTCCTGATGTATGCAAGTAAACACAGCAGTGAAATGCTCTTGAATCTTTCCTGGGGTGATGGAAGGGCCCCATATCTTTATTTTTTGAAACAGAAAAACATTGAATGATTGAGTTCCTAACATGTCAACTTAATTAGTTAAATATATGTGGGATCATAGATCCCATTTACATTTCCTTAATTCAGATTTCTTGGGGTGACAATAATTGTGACATGTTTTTGTTAGTAAAATGTATTTCTTTAATGCTTGCCTTATCCTTGCCTAAAATTAAAGCAAGCTTTTTGTCCATTTATATCAATATTGATGAAGTTAATACATTTTTCATTCATCTTTAGCAAGGGTGTCACCAGATACTTGAATGATACTGCACTATTTTAACTGATGGATTTGACTGGTTAAGGTATAAATGGTCCTTCTAGATTAGTACAGTAGTTTTCACTTTGGCTTCCTCACACCAAGTTTTGCTGTGTATGAGTCAATTAAGTTTAAAACACAAATGTATCAGTCAAATAAGGTACACCTAAAGTACATTTAATGCATTGCATTGAACACATACAACACCTGCAATGTACAGGTTTGCTGTAAAATGAATAAGTGAACAATAGTATTGTAAACTTCATCACATAATGGCAACATGTCAGTTTATTTTTTGGCAAATGTTCAAGCAAAATTAAGGCACTTTGGTATAAACAGACAAACATTGTCATAAAACCTGAAACTATACACATCCTCTTTTAAGGAACTTAAAATAGCTGCCATCATGACGTACATTCTTAGAAATGCTTAGCTGGCATTTCTGCAAATGAAGCGTATGGTAAAACCCATACATACACGAGTCATTTTCTTAGAAATGAAAGAATCGAAATCCAAAGAAGGCCTGAAGAGTCTGTGGGCATCTCCAGGTGTCCTCCTCTCTGTTCATTATCTTCAGGTCATAATTCTTCTATGTATACTTCACCTGAGCTATATAGCTTTCTTTTGACTACTGTGAAGCCTGTGCTTAGTCGGACAGAGTTGCTAAGCTTTTTCGTGAACCTGGGCCACAGCCCTGAAAGATCTGGCCGCAGCAAAAATGTGAGATGAAAAGTTGGCACGGTGCAGGGATCCACAGACAGCTGTCCTATGCTCTGATCCGACTTATTATTCTCTACACACAAGTCAATTAGAGCTCCTCTCAGGCCACAGGGTTCACCAGCTGCCAGGTGGAGTAACTCCTGTCCAATGTGCTCCAGCAGCTGATGAGGAACAAGAAGCCTCGACCATCCCAGGGCTCTGGCACTGCCTTCAGTAAGAATTTCGGAGAGATTATCCACAGTTTCCGCACATAGGGCCTCTTCCAAGGGGTCTTCGACTGAAACCACTGGTGAACAGCAAAAAGTTTCGTTTTAACTTCAATCTTTTCATTCATTCATTTGTAAATATTTGCTCATCCTAAAAGTAACCTCTGATCATCTTCATGACTGGACCAATGGCCAAAATAATACATTGCAATGCAAAATCTGCTGTAACCTACACGTAGAAATTAACATAGACCAACATACCTGAATCTCTCTTAATAGAGCTGTTGATTGGTTTTGTGTCGTCAATGTGGTTAAACTCGATCAGTTTTTGGACGACTCTTCCCCAAGACAGGCGTTTAGAAATGTGAGATTCTGGTGCTGAACAGTCCATGGTAAGTTAGGCAGTGCGTGAATGAGACGGCCTGGTCCGGTTCAGAAGCTTAGCTCAACCTCTAACGGGTCCATCCGTATTTATACTGAGCTGTGGAAACCTTCCCCCTCCGCACTTCTCGGCCAATAAGATTTCAGCGCACGTTTCCAACGTTCCATTCCTCATGAAAGCAGCGTTGGGTCTTTTTACTCAAAGATGACTGACACTCCGGATCAGTGGGGGGTAAAACTTTATTACTCGTTTATACCACAATTGCTCAGCTTCAGCGTCAGAACGTACAAAGTTCCCAACAATTGAGAAATGATAAGACCAAACTCCAAACGTGCAGGAAATCATTGAAGAGGTCTGGTCTGATTTAGGCCATTTCAGGCTGTTTATTAGAAACATTATACCTTTTTATCTACAGAAGGCAACAATAAAACCTTTTATGCGTGTTTAATTTTGTTAGCGACACCATCTGGTCTGCTTTCTGATTGGTCACACCTCTCGATAGATCGAGAGATAAACCCTGGAAATTAATGAATAATTTTAGATAGAAACAGCACTATGAAATGCAACTAATAAGTTTATGCTGATAAATGCTGGGTTCCTAATTTGGTTGCTGCCCTGTTTTTCCACATTTCACAGAAGAACCAAATTATATAAAACATAAAGGTGAGTGGTTGTACCCTCTTAAGTTTATCCATATCCTCGCCTTTTTTCTAACTCTTAGTAAGAAATATATTGAGTACAAGTACTAATAAAGTATTATTATCGTTGGTGATTTTTATTGAGTTGGATCAGCTGTTGAATGCTACTCTCGCTCCTCTGAATTAGTGATGTGTTAGGGCACGTAGGAAGGATTTTTAGGGCCTGGGGACATGTGTGTGAATGTGACCCGAACCTTTAACCTCACCCTTCCCCCAGCACCAAAACCTGCCTGTTGGCTGCTAAACGCCAAAAACAGCACGTAGCACTTCTCCCAAATGGTGGAACGGTTTCAGACATGCTAAAGAATACACGTGCTTGGACTCAAAAGGAAAGTTAGGAGCAACACTAAATTGATTAAATTCTGGAAAAGCATCAGTTAACCCATCCAATTAACTTATTTCTTGTACTTATATCGCTTATTTATTCTGTATCTTAGATATTCCAGGATTTATATTCAGTTTAATTTTCTAAAAAATGTCTTCACAGGCATACTGAGCAGTGATACTGACACATTTCGCTGCGTGTTGTACCTGTATGTCTACACATGTGACAAATAAAGAAATCTTGAATCTTGACAAAATGAAAGTGACTGCGAAAAATGTTTGATGTCCTCCCTACAGAATGTAATCCATTTGCTTATTTTGTAAGTATATTTTGATCAGAATCAGAAAACTTCATAGATCCTGGAGGAAATGGCTTAATACATAATAGCGTTAATACTTTTATAAGAGTAATAAGGGCAGCCATTTCTGCTAAACTGTCCCGTTAATTAAAATAAGAGTAATTTTACTGAGCTCCCTGTCAATGGAAAACGACTCTTCCTGTTTTGAGACGGTCAAAGTGACCGGAGGTGGTGACCTTCAGGAGGTGCCACCTAAGCTCGACCACCCGAGATGATGTCCGGACATGACTGAGGCTTAATGTTGTTTTCTTTCCTTTATCGCGAACTGCGTTCCATACGTCACAATCGTGTGATAGAACATTTTAAACACAGCCGTGTTGGAATAGAATGTTTAATATTATAGTAACATTCGATTGTCTTGGAAAACGGATGTCAGTAATAACTTATTTAGTTAAGTGGGTTTTTGTTCTGTTATCTCTAGTTCTGCAGGCTAACAGCAGTTTTGTGTTTCCCCTGCACGAAGCATCAACAAATAAATCAATTCTGCTTGACATGAACGTTAATAAATTATACATTCAACACTAAGTTCAACAGAAGGAAATGCATTAATAATGACAAACATTTTTAATACATGAGCTCCAACTACAATTTCAAAGCACACAGAGAACTTTTCAACTAAAACATATTTGTTTAATCATAGTCCTTATCCTTTACACACAAACTGCTTGTAATGTAGTAGGATTATCATGTAAAGTAATGTATAACGTGTAAAAAAGAATGTATTTAGCTAAAACGTCTGCATAATTTCCACAGGAGGCAAACATATTCTGTCCAATACAGTTCTCGTTTGACACAATTTTTGAATCACAAATTTTTCAGTTTAGTAATATTCCTCAAAGAGCGTGGACATTTGGTGCACACATGGCAGTTAAAAAATTCATCTTTATTTTAAGTTTTATTTTTTGATATGTTTTTTCAAGGTTACGTTTTATTTCAGTGTTAGGTTTTATTTGTTAGTATTTCATTTTATAAGTTTGAATAAAGGTATATCATTATATTTTGATTGTTATATTATTTTCTCCTTAATTGCCTTGCATAACTTGGTCTATTACTCAATGATCTTTAAACCTTAATTTTATACATTTACTTTGATTTTTTACTAACTGTAGCTGGAATTTTAAACCTTCTTGGGGTCTTCTAAGGACATTCATTGTAATGACCTTATGACCCTCTTAACCTTGGAACACCATGTGAATGTCTAGCAAATTTCCATATGCCTGTCCTGCTGTCCTGCAAGGACCAATAAAGTGTAGCTGTCCCATTACAGAAAATTACATTTTCTATAGCATAGTTGAAATGATCAAACCTTCATGTGCTATTTAGCACAATGAGTTTATGTTTTGAAGTACAATATAATAGTTTTCCTGTAAAAGCCCATAAATCAATATTTGACTACAGTGTTACCAAATTAGAATTTTTCACCAGGCCCATCAAGATGATATTGTTTGTAATAGAGTCTGTATGGTGACCTGAAATTGTTTCTTCATTTCATTTCTCATTGCAACAGGGACCTACTCTAGAGTAAGTTTTAACATTTGTTGCCAATCAATTACAGTAGTAACACTGACAAATATAATGCCACACAAACAGAGGCTTGAAATACATTCACTGTTTGATCTTTAAAATGATATATTTAAGTTAACAACACTATCACAAAAAAACCCCCCACAAACATTCAGCCTTGATTTCTTTTTAGTTTCACATTTTCGCTCAGTAATGAGGACAAAAAACATTAAATACACACTGACTACAAAGTATTACCCCAGCTAAGACCAGTCAGTTCAAATCACAACCATAAAATCCTCGTATTGAAAAAATGAGAATTTCTTCAGAACAACCTATGACACTTCATCATTCAATTACTGCAATTATGATTTTCCATGGGTGTCAAACGGTAAAAATTAAACAAAGAACACAAGAAAATAGCGATGTCTGTTGTAATGGACCCTGGTTTCCAAGGACTTTTGTCCTTGCTGCACTTCATTAGCATACAATGCTGAGTTTTTCTAAATTGTAACAGAGAATGAACTCAGATTAACAAAAGAATGACCCTTTTTTCTCACTTTGTAACTTTGTTTTTGAAAATTGGTATGTAAATAAAGATTATTTTTATTATTACATTTTATTTTTTAAAATTAAATTATTTATTTATTTATTTTTATTTATGTGAGAATAAATTCTCAAAACAAAACATCAGAACAGGAAATACTCATAGGTCCATACTGATCTGCACATTCACAGTGATCGTCATTTTCACACTGCTTCCTGTCCAGCAAGGGTATTTATTTATTTGAATTCATGTTGCTAACTATTTTGTTCAATAGATTGTAATTATTTTTGTTCTATAATAAAAGGGAGGGGATGCTCTGGAACAGTTTGCCTCATTGTGAACACAAGACTCAACAATATGTCGAATAAATGAAGTGCAAGGCCTTCAAGTCTGCACTTTATTGACATCAACAATGAGCCATTCTTCGTCAAAACTGCACCAAGCACGCATGACACACACATCTGAAAAATATAAATGCACCCGGGTCAAAAATGAATGTTAAAACTGAGAAGACTATCATTTATCATAAGCAAATGTCAGAAAAAGCATGAGTGGCAGTTGTTATGGTTTGTTTTGTTTGCTGAGCACACACATGACATTGTAATACAGTGCCTCAACTGTTTCTGTGGTGATACTACATATCACAAATGTGTCACGCTTTCCTGACCAAATGCTTTCAAGCACTACTAAAATGAGGAATGCAATTATTTAAATGAGCAACATAGATACTAAAGCTATCTAAAGCTGGAATTTTAAACCTCCTTGAAGGCTTCGAAGGACAGTCATCCTAATGATCTTATGACCCTCTTAACCTTGGACCACCATGTGACTGTCTAGCAAACTTCTCAGTCCTTTTTATGCCTGCCCTGCTGTCCCGCAAGGACCTCACAGCTGTAGATGTCCCGCAAATCATTACTCACTCACGACTGCCCTTTATGTACATTTAGTGTAGCAATTTTTTTTGAGGCACAGCTTACGTCTCAAAACAGAGTGGATACTTGTGTTAAGAGCTGTCTGATCAACAAACACAGTTAGTTAATTAATTTTAATTTGTTGTTGTTCTTGCATAACTTGCACATCAGACAAAGTCTGTTTTAAATGCACACTAGAGCCCTCAAGGTTTCTTGGCCTCTACCTCTGTACACTGGTGAAGTCAGTTATGCATTCTCTTGAAGGAACACTGCAGGGTTTATGGTGCTATTAGGGTCAGGACTATTCTCCAAGGAAAGATAGGATAGACTTGTGATAACACTGGAGCTGCCTCCCAAACCACGCACTTCTACATTTTGTATAATATGTTAGCATACATGCATTTCTAATGTTTGGGGGGGTGGGGGGGGGGGGGGGGGGTTTAAATACGATTTAGCATGGCAGTATGCAG
>JBBMFX010000141.1:14136412-14150333 GCA_037832545.1 Rhabdalestes septentrionalis | reverse complement strand
AGGGCTTTCACATTAATAACTGGGTGCAAAATGAAACAGTCAAGAAGTGTCTTGTGGTTCACAGCTTGTTAAAATCCAGAAGGCCTGTTTAATGGACATGTTAAAGTCCATTACACCTGAATTATTAAGCATGTCTGGGATTAGGTGAAGGAGGAGGCTTGGAAGATGAAACCAAAGAATCTCAACGAACTCTGGGAGTCCTGTAAGACTGCTTTCTTTGCCATTCCAGATGATTTTTTCAACAAGTTATTTCAGTCATTGCCAAGACATATAGATGCGGTCCTCCAAGCTCATGGAAGTCATACCTGTTATTCATTCTTTTTTCCAAGGACCCATACTTTATGTTCTGATGTTATTTTTGCATGTTTGTATATTCTAAATAATGTATCATTTCTACATTATTTTTGTAAATGACAAGACTTTTGTCCAGGCAAAATTTGACCTTTGTGTCCTAATTAAATTATACAACTCAATGAATGATGCAAAACATTATTATGGTATAATAAGCATAATCAAGAGGCGTTTACCTTTCTTACCTTTCTGCTTTCAACTGATTCCAACAAGTCAAGTTATTAATTGTTGTTCCTACAACTTGATTAAGCGACAAGACTTTTGTCAGGCACTTGTCCCAATTTTTTTGTGATTGCAGTGATTAACCACAAAGACACTCGTAACCGTTTTTAACCTGTAATGAAAACTATGAGTGCCTTCATAAGAATCTACCGGAGGGGTTAAGCTGAGCAATCTTGTGCAACAAATGGAGCAGTTTGCTCTAAAAAAAAAAAAAGAAATCAGCATTGTAAACCAGCTGTTACAGTTTTGAATGAATTTTAATTGGTGCAGCTTATCAACAGATTTGTCTTTTTTTTTGTTTTTTTGATCAGGGCATTGCATCAGATCACAATGATTTCTAGAAAAGTTCTGCTGCTGAATTCGGCATTTATGTTCACATGGTCCCTCACTGCTCCAAGACCTCTAACAAACTTCACCTCAGCTAATGAAGTAATGTAGCAGCACTTGTTACATTTTTATTAAATTCAAATACATTTCAATTAAAGCTGATTTTACATAATATTAATATTATATTATATCTATAGACCAACATTTCAGTGTTGAATAAGATTGCATCCACAGCGTTGCATGTTTCACAGAATTGGGGTTAATGTTATGTGGTTTTTGGATATTATTTTACAATTGCAGACTAACTGGTCATCTCCAAACTCATCAAAACACATTTGACTGGGTTTCATCTTGCAGGAGGGCAATGACGTGAAACACATACTACTAAAGAAACTTGGTTGGTCCATGGTTAGTCGAATCAGTTGCTGGATTTTAAAATACCAGGACTGAAATTCAGTAATTTCTACTGTTCACAAATATAAACAACCTCAATTTAAAGCAGATATTCTGAACTTTAATTTTATATCCGTAGTTTCATTTCAAGCCTAACACATACAAAACTGTACACTAGGAGGCATCCTTGAGTCACAAAATTTCATTTGAATGGTTTCCTGAGCAAAATATGATATATTAAAGTTAACAACACTATTACAATAAAAAAACACAAACATTATTCTTTTTAGTCTGGCAAACAATACCGTTCACATTTTTGCCCAGTATTGAGGACAAAAAACATTAAATACACATGGGCTGCAAATCGTTACCCCTGCTAACTTGAGTCAAAACACTACAATAAAACTCTCTTACTGCAAAATGAGCACCTATGACACTTCATCAGTCAATTAATGAAATTATGATTTTTCATGGGTGTCAATTAGCAAAAATGAAACAAAAAACATTGGTTTGCAAGGACGTATTGTCCTTGCCATGCTTCATTAGCATACAATCCTGAGTTTCAAGTTGTAACAGAGCAGGAACTCATATTAACAAAAGAATTCCACTTTCTTCTCACTTTGGATTAGAATGAAAAAAAGACACAAGAGTGGACGGCAGCTTGTTGCTAGACTGTTCTGCTATTGATATTGCTGTTGGCAATGAAACCTCATCCTGCATTTAGAGACGCACTAACTAGGCAGTACTAAAGAGAATTTCCTGTCTTTTGAAGACACAGAACGTTTCTTTGCCATACTACTGTGAATGTGCTTGCACTGAGAATAATAGAAGGCTTCCCTCTGTGAGCGTGCATGGGGGCTCAGTGTTGATAGCTAGAGTTCTGTGCAATAGCGAACTGTGCTGAATTAAATGGACATCACAGAGAGGGGAGGTGTCACAGGAGAGTTCCAGAGCTGCTTTGAGTAGACAGTAACCATAGAAACACCATGCTTTAGAAGACGAAGCCTCCTATTTGGTCTGTGCCACTACTGTTCAAAGTCTCGAAACCGTTATTCATTGCCCCCCTTTCCTTGGTTGTATGATTCCAAGATTACAGATAGAATTTGCCTTCTTATAGCAAACATGAAATTAGCTGTGAGTTAATATGTGTGTGATGGGAATATTTTTCTTTGGGTCAAAATGTCAGTGTACATTTCATCCGGTAATATAGGCCTGGTATTTAGCTTAGGTCTACAATGGAGCAGCAAAAGATCATTGTGGGTGTAGAGTTGGTAGTCAGTTGTGGAGCAAGTGTGCATCCCAACATCTGGGCCAAAATGAAAGAATGGTGTCAGATACCAAGCTCCATCTGTGCCTCTATATGTGTGCGTACTCTCCGTGTTTGACTAAAACATTATGCCTGTCAAGCTTTAATTTATGCCAAGAAGAAGAGGATTTAAATTCTCAAAGGTGTAGAAGAAACTGTGATGCTGAGATGCAACCTTCTTTCTTCAGTTCCCACAATTTGCATAGCAGCTTTGTGTGCACTCATACACTTATGCTTAATGGGAAGAGGTATGAAACTCCTGCTGTTATGAGACAATTTGTGTGTGTGGTGTTTTTTTGCCAGAGGTAGTAAAATGCTTTGCGGTGTTTTAAATTTAAATGAAGATGCTTACGAGGGAGTTGACCTTTAGAAAACAACCATTAACCAAGCTCAAGATCCAAGCAAGCATGAAATTCATGATCTGGCAGTATTCACTGTTCTTTTAAGGCATTTCCTTTTTATGGCATATGGACCTAAAACTGCTTTATTATAAATATATTTCCAGGGTGGGAATTACTGTTCATTACGATTAGGCTATTTATCAGTGTAGATATACTAGATCAGTAGTGTCAAATGTATGCACTCAATTAGATTTTCTGTGCAAACAGCAACACATTGAACTATACATGGATAATTTGAGAAAATGCTTGATTGCCACACACTGAACATGCATTTAAATCTCGAGCCCAGGACAAAGACCAGTCTAGGGTAGGAAAAAACACATTTTGTGATATCTATCACCATGTATGATAGATATAAAAAGTTCACACATGTCGGTTGAAATGCCAGGTTTTTTTGATGTAAAAAAAATGAGACCACAATAAATGTGACCTATTATCTTTACATTTCAAATGAAAAACAAACAAATCTGTTATGGAGAAATATATAAACATGTAAAAATGATAAATACGTAACACATACTATGACGAAGGACGTCTTGATTTAATTACCACATTCAGCCTTTTTGAATACACACCTGCTTTCAGTTAAAGTGACTCTGACTTAAAGTGAGATTTACTCAGTTGCATCCTACAGCTAAAGCCATGGTTCACAGAGAGCATACAAAGCACCAAAATAACCTAACTGTTGAAATGTGTCAGTAAGTAGAAGGGTACAAAAAATTCCCCAGCATTAGATAGACCGTGGAACACAGTGAAGACTGTCATCATGAAGTGGAAATTATAGATGAAGGTTACTAAGAACTGGATGTCCATCCAAAATTGATGAAAAGGCATGAAAACTGGTCAGGGAGGCTACCAAGAGGTATGAAGCAGTTCTGAATTTCTGGCAAGTACTGGTTGTATATTAAATGTGACAACGATCTCCGGTATTCTTAGTATGTCTGGGCTATGGGTAGGGTCGCAAGATTATATCTTTCTTACTAGGGAAAACATAAAGGCTCGGCTAAATTTTGCAAAAAGTACATAAATCCCAAAAGTTATGTTTGGCACAAAAACACTACACATCATAAAAACACCATACTTACCGTGAAACATGGTGGTGGCAGCATCATGCTTTGGGGTTGTTTTTTCCAACTGGAATAAGGGTTTAGTCAAGGTGTATGGAATTATGACCAGATCCAAAAACCAGTCCATTTTGGCCCAAAACCTTCAGGTTGAAACTAAAATGCCTAAGATGAAGACATCCAAATCAACAAAAGAATGGCTTCACCAGGAGAAAATTAAGGAGAAATTTGTACATTTTTAAATATATATTTCCCCATAACAGATTTTTTTTGCTCTGAATTGTTTCACATTGGAAGTCACATTTAAGGTAGAAAAAGCTTTGAAAAGATGAATTGTGGTTTAATTCTTTTGAGTTCAGAAAATCATTTTAAAATGGGTGTGTAAACTTTTTATACCACTATAGGTATTTCACATTTATGTCTAGATGTCACTAGAATGGACCTAAAATGTCACCTTAGAAGCAACAAAAGAAAAATACCGTTACCTGACCAGCAGTTTCACATAGAGTAACCTAAAGAATAAATCTAATATATAATATAAAGATTATCTTACAGGCCTGGAGGGCCACACAATTGTGTCCAAGATTAAAATGACTGCAGCGTTTCAATTTGATATAGATGACTTCATTTTATATTTATCTTCTCACTACAGGTTTCTAATTCCAGTGTATTGTTTCTCTGGCTCCTTTCACTTAGCCTTCCAGTAAGTTACAACTAGAGTTCTACTTCTGCATGGAAGGAAGTCAAGTACAAAATCTCACATCATATTTACCATTTGTGTGCACTGTTGTCCCGATATATGTTTATGTAGTTACAGCTTGTACTAAAGGTATCAAATCAGTGAGTGTGATGAGAGCTAGAAAATTCTGGTCTCCGTTTTCAAAGCTGCAGAGTTGCCACGAGAAGATATTAATATCAAAGTCATGTCAGCAGTTTACTGAAACTGAAAGAGGGGGAAATGATGAAGGCTGAGTCTACAAATGGCCTTTGCAGCAGCATATCAGTGGAAGAAGTGGTACTGTGCTGCAGTGGTGGGAACTGCTGAGAGCAGGGAAAAACTGCCCCCCCTCCTGGGCCATGTGATACCATCTCACCTCCAAACATTGATGTTTCCTCCTCAGTGAATGAGAGAGATGAGCGAACGGGCAGCCTGCAGTCTAGAGTCAATCGCATCAAAAATCATGCCATACGAACTTAGTGGAGCATAAATGACAAATCGACAGAAGGTCAGTAAAATCACTGAGGTGAACTTTATGGGAAAAGTGACACATTGGTCAGTGACACAATCAGTCTTTAAAGGACGTATATCCTTAATTTTCCAGACATTTCTACTGAAATGACATCTCTACATTAATACTGTACTGTATGATGATAAAGCTGGGTGTTTTTTTTTTTAATGAATGTTAAATGTAAACTAAACCACTATTTGAAACTGTAAATGGAGATACTTAAACTATTTAAATGACCAATTTAATGTTTATGAATAAAAGTACCATAAATGCAACATAGCATAACAAGTTTCCCATATGCTTATTTATCTGGTTAAACTATGAATTTATATTCAGAATCCTCTGTGCACAGAGCAGAGCACTTGACCACTGTGGCCCAAGCAATATGTAACATTGTGTGAAATGGGTTTTTGGAGTTAGTCAGAATTAGTCTGCAGTTTGTGAATGGAATAAATAATCTTCTCTAACTGGATACACAGTTTAATGTATCACCCAGGATGTTATAGGTCTATAGTTCTGAAGGATCAAGTATTTGTTTGCACGTAACTGAGGTTCCAAATCCTCTAAGATAATTGTGTCCGTGTGTAGTCATTGTGCCAAGTTTAGCATTTCATGCCTGAAGCTTGTGGTTCCTCTTTGGAATTAGACTCTCCAAGTCACTGTCACAGATGTACATGGGAACCCAATGACATGAGAGCCTCAGCCATTATCTAGAATGCTCCCTCAGTGACACTAAAAGCAACACCTGAAAGCCCCCATGGTTTTTGTGGTTTCAGTTACACCACACACTGAAATGCTGTCATAATTTAAATCAAATCTGAACTGTCTGTCTTGATTTACAACGCTTTGCACGGTGCATCAATCACTGGGCTAGAGACTACTGGACTACTATAAAAAAGATCTTCAAGTGTACATATTGTTTAAAGCTCCTGCCTTCTCATTTTATTTCAGGTTTATATTCAGTTATCTATAATTTTTGTGAAGAATTTTACTGTGCAGAGAAAGAATAATGTTTTCTATTGAGATATTTTTTTAATGTTATCCACAGCGAGAGAGTTTTGAGGTAAATAGTTGCTCTCCTCTAATATAAAAGGAGCACTAATCTATACTTTTAAACATAACTAGTATGGTCATCTGTAATGAGGTGATCATTTAATGATGTTTGAGCTACACCTGATTATCCCGATGCCTGATATGTCATTTATCATGAGATGACATATACCTAAAATGTTAAAAAAACAAGTTTGAAAAAAAAAAGTTAACTTTATAGTTTATATATCTAATGTATATATTATTTTGGTTAAGGTTTGTGCATGTTACCATCTTTGGGCCATTTTGTCCACACCACATTCTGTAAACATTTAGCTAGCTGAATATAATTAAAATAAAGTCTTTAAGATATTAAAATCAAAATTAACATTATGTGTAAAAATTAGCATAATTGTGATTTTCGTAATTGATGCCCATATTATTGAGGAAGAATTCTGGTTCGGAAAAACATATGAGTTTAAAATTTAAAGTGAGTAAAATGCTGCTCAAAATTTTTACATTTGCCTGATCTTAGCCAGTGTGACTTAAAATTTAATCATTTACTGTCAGGAATCCCCATCTCCAAACACTGAGGGCAGGCGCACATGCAGACTTCCATTTTAACTTTTATTTACACCAAAGCAAACAGGCACGTGGGCCTAACAGAACATGAAAAGCAGAACAAAAACAGAGAGGAGACACACAAACCAAAGCTAATTTCCTCCTCCAACGACACACCAAAAACAACACATCAATCCACAAAACTATAAACAAACCCCAAACCCTTATTTCAACCTAAAACCAGCTGTAACTAAAAATAACCAAGGAAAACTACTTCATAATGAAAAATCCCCAAAACTAAACAAAACCTTAGGCACCCTCAGGAAATAACATTCACAGATGTAAGCAAATGTGGCATTAGGAATCTTGCCCTGGGACTCTTATTGGTGTAGCCATGCATGTTGGCCAGGACTGGAAATAAAACCCCAGTGCTACATAGAGGACAGTACAGGGGTGTTACCTATTATACTACCCAATCTATTTTTATATGTTCTAATCTAAGCAGTTACTTGTGGTGCAAGATGGACAATCACATTTGGGGCCATTGTGCTGGGACCTCAAGTCTTTATCGGGCCCCACACATTCAAACTGTCCATCCATGACACATCCTTATGGCCTATTTTTCTCCTACTCATTCATAATGCACTAAAAAACTAAATGTGCATTTTATCAAACTCACAACAAGGGTTCTTGCAAATTGGTGGAACATTCTACCTTAGCCAGTGAATTGTATTGCAACAATGATTAAGTATAATTGAGGTAAACATTTAATGTTAGATGCTTGTGGCTTGAGTGGCATGCCTTGAGAGCATAATTGTGAGTAAAGTAGTAAATTAAATTTTTAACCAAAACAAAGTCATATTTTGTATGGGAAGGTCATAAATTGGGCCCAAAAGACATGGCATTTTGTCTATTTTGTATAGTGTATTGAGTGCAAAGCATTTTGTAGCATAACCAATTTCCTTGAGCATCAATAAAAATGTCTGATTCTGATATTTAAAAATTGATATTATTGACGACTTTCAACTTTTGCGCACTAACTTTAAAAGTGATATAAGCCACTTTTAACTCCACTATATGAGCCTAGGATCTTTGTACTTCATGCTATTTTATAATAAAGTCAGATATAAACTAAAGTCAAATTTTCTGAACAATTGCAACTTTTCATTTTTTTTAATAGAAGTCAATATTCATATGTTTTCACTTTTAACAGAAATCATTTCACTTGTAAAGACTTCAACAAACGTATATACTTTGGAAAGATGAGATAGCATTTGCTCGTTCAGTTTTGGTCATTAGCATGTATCTTCAACTCATTTGCAACTTGTAAAATCCTATTTAACTGTGCACTCATGTATGGATTTCAATTTAAATGAATGCCTCGTCCCTAGCCCAGTGTAAACTGATTGCATCCAGCAAACAGATTAATCCTTGGCAATTCTTGGGAGAAGAAGACAAAGAAGTGTCTTGGAGGTTCAGAGAGATTGGATCAGTTAATCTAGTGTTTCAATTATAGGTGTTCTTTCACAGCACACCTAAAGAACTGGCAGAAAACCCAGTGCGCTGCCCATTGGCTTAAAGCAACCACTATAAGCTGCACACAAAGTGTGTTATCTAATGATTTCTCTGTGGTATTCTTCATCTTTACTATTATTACTTTTGTAATTATTGTTTTATCACCATTTATTTGAGCATTGTTGTTGTTGTATAAGCTGTTGTTAGAGACACTGTCCCAAATCATTTCTCACTAAGATGATTATGATCTCAGAAATACTCATAATAAACCATAATTTTTAAATACACGCCTTTAGGTATGATTCCACATTCATATGACGACTATCTATAATTTGTAAAAGCTAGAGGTTATATTGCTTCAACCATGATGCAAAGCAAGCCCCTCTATAGCCTATACAGGTCTTTCTGTATGTCTTTAAATACTGATATACATTATTTTATGATGTTACTCATGAATGTAATCAATAGATCCATTCAATTCTTTCACATTGTTTCAAATTTCATGACATTGGTACCCCCCCCACACCTCCCCACACACACTGCCTCCCATTCACCCCCCTCCCTCCCTCCTCTCTCTCTGTCTCTCTCTCTCTCCCTCTCTCGCCTCAGCAGTAAGGAAGCAGCATCCTGTAATCAGGTCACATTTCACTGAAGACTCAGCATCCATCTCTGGCTGTGAGGAGCAGAGGACGCCGTGTTGGAACATCTGACCCATCCCAGCAGAGGAGCGATGATGGTCGTGAGGGATATGGGGCGCCTCCTCGTCCCGTTCGTGATGCTCGTGGGGGTGTCGATGCAGGGCGACACCAAGAGCGGGAAAGACGCGGAAAAGAGTGGGAATTTCATGGAAGACGAGCAGTGGCTGTCCACCATTTCCCAGTACAGCCGCAAGATCAAGCACTGGAATCGCTTCAGAGATGTAAGTGCGCTTCTAGCAGCCCTGGCGAACGCGATATGCACAATGTCTGGGCACACACACACATACGCACACACAAATATACACACACACACATACACACACACGCGCGCGCGCGCACACAAACACACAGGAGAAGATGTTATAAATGGAAAGGATACAGCCTGTTCAGAGCCTACAGAGAGATGCGCGAAGACAGGCTGTATTGTTCCCATTAGTCACATCAGACTGAGACCTGGATGGCTCAATTTGCTACTGTAAGAAGTAGACCATAGAACGAGCGATTGGTAAAGTGCATTGATACATGGAACACAGTGCTCCGACATGATTCAGATGTGTCAGTTGCTTCCACATGATGGTGTTACAACACAACACCTGCCAGAGGAAGTAAAACAGCACTTGGGGTAATAAATGTATCTGCCAACTGTACACATTTGAGTGAGAACCTTTTTTCACTGTGGAACATCAAATGTAGATGTCAGGCATCAAGTAGAAATCCATCTCTAGTGGTCTTATGTACACACTGGAGGAATTAACCTATGGTACATTCAGCCAAGGGAGTGTATTAGGTTATATGCCTCGATAAATACAATTATTAGATTTAGTATCCTGCTAAAGTTCTTCATTTGTCTGTCTGTAGATTACAGTAATCTACTGAAACATTCAACCTTCTGCAAAAATGGGAACAAACTAATTTGGTAAAGTGATATCTATTACCTGATGAAGGGGTTTAGTTCATGGATAGATTGCAGTCAGTACTCTGGTTTTATTCACTGTTGTCTTATCAGAGACACACAATAATGACTAGGTCGTATCATGGTGTTTATTGTTTTTGTGGGTAATGATGTCACATTATACCAGATAATTTTCTCCGGGATCAATAAAGTTTTCTGATTCTGATTCTGATAATGCTCTTCTGAGCCTATTATATAAATAGTGAGTGCTTCCAAAACCCTGATTGACTGCATGAATTGAGTTGGTTTAAGTGCAGTGTGTGAATTGTTGAATAGAAATCATTGTGCATATACTATTTGATAACTCTTTTTTATAATTAACTTATAAGATACCCCCCAAAAAATTGTGTTTGCCCTCTTGTACACATAAACTGCAGGCCAATTCGGAAATTAGATAATTGCATACACTGTAGGCCATTTAGAAATAATACATCAAATCACTTGCTATATGCTGTGAAGAAAATTACAGGAAATAACATTAACAGAATGTTATGTTATTAAAGACCAAAATTGTGTGAAATCTGGCCTTTTCATCAAAGACTGAGCAGTGATGAGGCGAATGGAAACATGCTCAGGAATCATCCAACTGAACTGGCCCTATTCCCATGTGTCTTTTCTGAGCATTTAACACACATAAAATATGCATGAAACACACATGTTTTTGACCTCACTGCCCAGCAGTTCATATCATTGCAAAACCATTGCAAGAATTGAAAGACTTTTTCCCAGTTTATGTTCCTCTATATGAAACATTAAACCCCAAAGAGACCGTTTATCTCTAACACTGCTTAGTCTTAAATATCCAGGGCTAGATTGAACATTCTCTAAATGAGGATGTCAAATGCACATCTGGGGGTACTATTGAGGGACTTTCTCAAATCAAAGGCATGAAAAGATTAACTGTGAATTAAAACAGGATTATAAATGGATGGGCACAGCATTTTTACACAGAAGACTTTGATTCAAGCTAGGCTTCACAGCAGCCTCTATATTCTCTGATCGAAGTCTATTGATTGGCTCATACTTGGTCCTGCATACGAATATGCAGTGTAGCTAAGGAGCGAACACTTAGGAGAGCTCTGCTGGAATATCAGACCCTCTATGCTCAGATCAAAATCAAAGTATCTCCAAAAAAGGGTCTCCAGATTCCCTGTAGACTAGCCATCCTGATCTTTTTTTTGTGATTTCTCTCTGGTTCCCAAATTCAATTATTTAAAATATTTTGTTACATTTAGACATACACACACACACACACACACACACACACATATATATGTGACTATGAAAACATTGAACAAAATGAAAAATATATGTATATGCTGTGTTTCTTCTGTTTATTCCAGAAGTGCCATTACGTGCTGGTGTTCAGAGACACTGCTGTCAATCTTTGTGCTTCTATTCCCTAAGTAGACTGTTGATATTAGAAACATGTTTATCATCCAATCACCAGTCTGTATTTTGTAGAGCATTCATAAGTACTTTGCTCAAGTGTTTGCCCTTCATTCTGTTAGGCTGCTGGTGCTGTAGAAGAGAAAGTACACGGAATCTAATAGACTATAGAAGATCTTGCATATGTGAAAGCTGTATACACCACGTATTAGATATTAGTACATTCTGAATCCATTATAATGTTACAATAATGTATTAGCTTTTACATGCACATTCACATTAAATCCGTCATTAATTACCATTTCAGTAGCAGGTACAAATGGTCCTTTAGAATGTACTGAAAATAAGAAACAAGCTGTTTATATTTCCAGGAAATATTGTAACTTTAAAGGAGTGTGTGTGTGTGTGTGTGTGTGTGTGTGTGTGTGTGTGTGTGTGTGTGTGTGTGTGTGTGTGTGTGTGTGTGTAGGTGTGCGTGATGGCAAAGTCTCAGACCTGCTTTGAGTAGCAGAACATGAAGCATACACATGCGTACTGACTCATACATATACACACAATATGCATATTCCTTTCACATGAATATTTAATGATTTTTTTTTGCATTTCATTAGTTTCTGCTTCAGACATTCTAGTTTCTAGGACAGATGTTTCCTCTGTTGAGATGTTTTCACAAAAGGCCTGACCTCAGCCCAACTTCTACATTTGAATGAATGAGATTTTTAAGCATATGCATTATTCCCTTTGTTTATGCATAGTATGTTCCAGAGATAAACAAAACAAAGCAGGTTTATTTTTCCTATACTCATTATCCACAGTTTATCTGTGCACTCATCAGTGACTGTCAGGTAATGAATAGTATTGAGTATGTCAGCAAAACTTAAATGAGAAACGTGCAAATTAAAGAAGCGAACAGTAAAACCAAGCAAGTACTTGGTGAGCACTGAAATGCTGGAATGTTTTGTTTTATACCGCTGCGGTTTGTTCACTGCTGCAAACATTGCCAGCATTAGATATGAGAACAGGCTAAATTATGAGGCTGTTTCAACTGGATCCAATTCAACCTGATCCAAGATTGCCATTGATCAAAACAGTTTAAACTGATAAAGTTAATCGTTCAGGAATAGATTTTTCCATCTAATAAAAGTACTTTGAATATTTATTCGTTTTATTCCGATATTTGTATAGAACAGGTTGTTGTTTTGGCCTTAAACGGAAGTATATGCTTGGTGCTTAGCATTGGCTCCATCAGGTACCGTTTTTCAGAAGGGGTAGACAGAAAGGGGAACTGGTTTGTGTCCATAAGAGACTCATATAAGAGACACACTTAAATGCAACCAAGTCAGTCTTGTAAGTCTTAATGTTATGTTGATGATATTACAAGCATTTCTTTTTACCAGGGTTTACAAACTGAAAATT
The DNA here is from genome assembly GCA_037832545.1 of Rhabdalestes septentrionalis. Classification (NCBI taxonomy): domain Eukaryota; kingdom Metazoa; phylum Chordata; class Actinopteri; order Characiformes; family Alestidae; genus Rhabdalestes; species Rhabdalestes septentrionalis. The sequence continues at coordinate 14,137,480 of JBBMFX010000141.1, read as the reverse complement.
TCATCCCAATTTTTTTACATAATTTGCAGTTTACAAAATTTCATGACATAATTAATTAACGGAAATGTTATTACATTACTTTTTACTGAAAGTTAAGAGCCTTATTTTCTTCTGTTCAGACACTTTCACAGAAGTCTTGCTCTTCAAGACCACTAATCTGTGGATCAAAACAAGCCCTTTTGGGGCCTTAGTATGTTTACATCACTGACTTATACTTAGCCTTGAGTGAAAGAAGATTTAAGCATTAGAGGATGCTCAGGCAACATAAGATGAATCAGAAATCCTCTTTTAGGGCATATTAGCAGAAGGGACCTTAAATGTCACCATTCTCATATATTAAAGATTTAACTTAAGTGCATAAATGTCCCTTTTTTAATGTCACCTAAAGCACAGACTCCCACTTCCAGTCCTAGCGACCTCACACTGTGCACATTTTTGCACTTTGTCTTATCTAGCATACCTGATTCAACTCATTACCTATTTAACTGGCTCGTAGTGGGCCAGATCAGGCATGTAGAAAAACACAAAATATGCTCAGCCTTAGGTTGCCAGGACTGGGATTGGAAACCTCAATAATTCAGCTTGGACTATAATTTTTATTTAATGGATTTGCTTTCTTAAACTGACTGACAGATTTAGTTTGTATATACGTGAATTTTGTTTATTGCACTGCTGACAGAGTTTAGATATTGACTTTCCTTTCATGAGAAGCTACATCTTCTTCAAAAAAATGTGATATAAAATTGACCCACCATGGCTGGGGATATGAATCGGGCAAAGCTAAGGAAATTACCTCAGTCTCTCAACACTTTAGTCATGCTCTCTTATCCATTACCATATAAGTAGAATATTAAATCGTATTTCATGGTTGGAATTTAACATGGAATGTAACAGATTAGGGCAATTTAAAAGGACAAATCTGTGGTGGATACAATTACATTCATTATTAGACCTTTGCTATTTTCGCCAAGATGTACAATAACAATCTAAGCACACACACACACACACACACACACACACACACACACACACACACACACACACACACACACACACACACGCACACAC
>JBBMFX010000141.1:14118106-14129225 GCA_037832545.1 Rhabdalestes septentrionalis | reverse complement strand
AAGCTATGTTTTTTACTGTGAAGTTTGAGGCAGATTGGTGCCTGCTCAGTGGATCCACGCGAAAAAAGTAAGAAAAAATTGTTTATTTTGCACTTCGCCGCCAGTGTTTACAGCTGGCTGGTGGTTGAAAATGCATTCGAGTTGGTTTTGAGACGTTTGTGCGAGTTTTGAGTGAGATTTGTCGAGTTTTGTGGCTTTTTGTGAAGACGCTATCTGGCTAGCCGGTTTCCACTGGCTAATACTCGGCATTGGAGCGTGCCGGTCGGCCGGGTCTCGCGGCAAATTCAGAACGGGCCATGTGGCTATTGAGGCAGAAAAAGAAAAACTGTGTTTAGCGTTTTGTTTAGCGTTTTGTTTATTTATAATTCTACTTTGAAAATATAGATTTCTGAATCCAAGATGGCAAATACAAGATAAGAATACATTAAGCCCCCTCTCACCGAAGCCTCGAGTAGTCGATGTTTTTCACTACCGAATACTCGAAGCTCAAAAAAAGGCATTCGCACCAGCCCTACTAAATACTGATCATGTAGGGTGCCAAAACATGGTGGTTCTTTCCTTTTTCACTACTGAATTGCACAAAACAAATACAATAAACCAATTTTGCTTAAAATATTAAAATAATTTGTTTAACTTTTAGAGATCAGTGCATTCTCCTCTCACTTTATTATTCACAAAAACTCAAACCTTAATTTGTGCAGTTTGTACATTTTATAATGAAACTCTTTTCAGTCTAATTAGGAAGATAACCACCTGTGATGGGATTCACACCAAATTAATAATACTTTATAGAACATCACCCTAGGAGAATCAAAAACGAATTGTCTTAAGTCATTTTCAGCACAAGACCTCCACCGATCTGGTGTGGAAGTAATACCATATATAGCTTTAGATTACACTCTATCATGAAATTATAACTCCATAATTTAATATGGCAAAAGCCTATTATATAAACCATACAAATTTCCATGAAAATATTCAGGTACTCCCAGTGTCTGTGTTTAAATTCACACCACCTGACTGATAAAGTCAAATCATGGACTGCTCTACAACTGATGGCCTGGCATTCATTAACCTTGAGTCAGGCTTTAAATAACAGCTCATGTTGCCTGGAAGCCTATTACTGCTTGTGGCTTCATGTCTCACATCAGGTTTTTTGGAATCTGAAATCTGAACACACAGCCTACAACTCACAGGCCTTCCACCCACGTTATGTTTCCCTAATAGACAATAGTCAATGACAAGCCACTGCAGGGCATTCTCACTGAGATCTTCATTGTATTCTCTGTACAGCCTTTGGGCTTCTCCATCTGATCTCTTTGTCTGGGTCAGAAATCTGCCTCTAAGGGGCTGCCTGCCTCTCTCCTCCTTGGCTCTGAAAACCACTTCGGAGTGGCAGGCCTTCAAGCTTCCTCTTGCACATGAAGGAAGGCTTGGGGGCTGCAAATCAGCCGAGTGGGCTGTTAGCAGTGCTTTTGATGTGCTGTGCTGCTGTTAATCTGAAAAGCCTAGTCAAAAAAAGGCCCTCATGCATAAATCAAGTAGGAGGCTTATGCCTGCCTGTCCGCTCCAGCCGTGCTATGACAGTGAAAACATAGTTGAGAGTGTTCTGGTGGGCACAGTCTTTATTTCCCAGTACATGGCTGATTGGATTCCCAGTTGAAAAGCGACTGAATGTGAACATGTGTGCTTACGAGCTGAGAGGAGCCCAGATGCTTGTCAACGGCCCAGCAGTGCGATCTTTGCGTGGGATGCCACACTATTGTGAAACCTTCACCATGCGGATGCGCTTGACAATTATGGAGGGCAACTTTACAGTAGGCCTCCTACATGTAATCATTATAGGCCTATAAAGCTTGTTAAAGAGACTCTCTTGTTTGTATGTAAATGGGGCTGAAAGGTTGCGGCTAGAGAAAAGCAGAGCGTGGTTTGGATTGTCTAGAAACATTTTAAGGTTGCTATGTGACATGAAATGAGGTAAAAGAGGCCATGCCAGGTAGGAGGGAACAGTGGTATTATACATTACATTAGGGACAGAGAGCAGAGAATGTCTTCACTCTGGTCCTACTGAAGTGTCCCTCTGGTTAACACTGACATGCCAAGGACTTTGAAGTGTCCTATAGCTGGCTCTTCAGTGGCAGAACTGAAGGAACTGAGACTTTTACTGCATTCTGAACCGGGCTGCAAATGTCTTTGGAGAAACATAATCATTGGCCTTTTCAAAACGGATGTCATAGAAGGCTTCAATTAGCGAATGAGCTCTCAAACTAATCAGAATATTGACTTTTCTTATTTTTGTTATGTACTGTGATCATCCTCACCAGTCACAGCTCCAGACTTTTCTTATTTGTTTACTCTACAGCCCCTTTTATACTTGCAATTTTACCTGGGAATGCAGCAATAATTTAAAACAGAGGTGTACAGTGTGAACTCAAGCCAGATTGTACCTGCTTGAGATTTAGTACAATACCTAGGCAATTGCCAAGAGTGTTCATGTATGAACAGAAGCCTGTATGTTCTCACGAGTTACATTACAGCCGACAATGTGGAGCGTTTTTGCGATCCTATTTACTGGCATTTCATGGCATGTATCCTTATATGTGGATACATTTACACATTTGGCAGCCGCTCTGATCTCGAGCAGCTTACAATTCAATCATGTTACAGATATAGGCGATTGTTGCATTAGGAGTTTTGCCCAAGGGCTCATACTGGTGTATCAAATTGTGCTTGCCTAATGTTACATTTCAAATACCATAATATTACTGCTATATTTAAAATATCATTCAAGAGCTGGACATGTGAACAACACTACTAGGGTACTGACACTGATTGCATGAGAAACTAACCAGTAATAGTCCATAATTGCTTACAAAATCTTTACATTACTTTGGATTACTTCAAAGTTGTACTATGTCATAATTCAGTCTAATATTTTACCATGTGACATTATTGATCACCGAGAGCATTTCTGATACATTATTCATCATTGTTATTGACCATGTCCTGCATGCCAATTCCTGACATGCCTGGATGTGTATTTGTTTTATTTTGATTGCATGTGACATTAGAACATGATGCACATTATATTATGATGTTTCTCCAATGTAAAGACTAATGGCATGATGTAGTGAACCTGCTCACCTCCTGCTGAGCTCGCTCTCACCACTGTACAAAGCCTTGTCAAATCCAAATGAAATGCTTACATCACACAAGCGCATGCCTCGCAACCACAGTTCAGTTTGTGGAGTGCATGTCTGACATGCTTAGTTTCATTACGGAGATTTAAGGGATTAAGAGGCTGTCAATCACCGCTCTATCACACACAGGGACAAGTGACGTGCTGTGCACTGCAGAATGATGAGACGGGGTTGTGTGAGTGATACCCTTTTGGCAAACTTCATTCATCCAGCTCTTGGGAATATCTGATACATTTAACAGCATGGCACTCACTTCTCTTCAAATACGAACTCTCAGACAAAATAAGCACTGATTATGCAGCGTTCACATGATTTTGATGTTGATACTGATACTACATTTAGTAAGTAAACAAACTGTGTAAACAGTTTTAACATATAGGTTGTCCTCAGGTTACAACAATCTTAAAACACGATGTTTCGAGTTTCCATAGTTTTTATGGTCAAGATTATGATGTGTAAGTTTGTTACTTAGGCTGTGTACTGGAACCCCTGTTTACTGAATGGAGGATTAACAGTGAGAAAAGGACTTACATAGACTAATATTACACTATGTTAAAAAACTGCAAAGAGGTTATACCTTATGCTGATTGTTGCAAGGATCAAAAGGTCACATATGTTACTGAGTGAAACACCTGTCCCAGTCAAATTAGCATGCACCAAATATTAGACCACCAGTATAGTGTAAGCTTAATGAAATATAGAATCAAAGGCAGTGATAGTTCATTGAATTGAAGAGCAAATTTCCAAAACTTTGGGGTTTTTTAGGTAACACTACTATTGGCACGACTGAAAACTGTATCTGCACCAGTACTGGTAGACAGAGGTTTGTTTACAATTTTTATGCCATTAGCTGTCATTGACTCTGTGCTGTGTCAAGTAGCAGGATATAAATATTAAACTTTTACATCATTTTGTGACATTTAATATCAGTTTATTTTAAAAATAGTTTTTATTTTGGAACAAAGTTGCCCATATTAAAATGTGCAGGAGTTGGAAACAGGCATTAGAAACAGGCATTTCAAAATGACAAGTACAGTTTCAATAAAAAATTATACCCAGTAAGAATTGCTTTCCAGTAGGTAAAACAAGTGAAAGGCGATTTTCCGAAAAAATGTTTGACTAAGTGAGTTTTGGAAATTTTCTCTTCAATTGTTTCCTGTGTTTTGCTATTGAAATAAGACCAAACTTCCAATAATGTATATGTATGCTATCTTAGAAGGACTGTGCAGAGCATTTGGGCTGCAAAACAAAACGACATTAAACACACTCTCTCCACACAGCAAAATATGGATGACTGCTTCATGCTTAATATGAGGGCTTCTCAGTCATTTAACAAATATGTGCCTGTAATGTGCTTTAAAGGGTTCCTAAGGGAGCCATTAAACATTATAGTATGATGACAACTTTGCATATTGTGATTGGGTGAATTAACTCAAATTTGCATTCTAGCATTTGAACCTTGCTGTAACTCTATTATAATCTAAATGAGCCTTTTTATTCCTTGATTTTAAATAGGTATATACAGGTGTATTGGTCATTTGGACTGTATGTCAATGTGTAATGACAGCTTATTCATGTTCTGCACCTAAGCAGGTGTGTGTTGGTATTAAGCGCCTTGCGAAACTGGAGATATGTTGTGGCAATATTTCTTTGCGCTATGGCAATGTTTCAGGGCTCTGACTCACGCCTCATGCCTGTGTTTGCTTATCATCGCAGAGATGGGAAACACATTGGCAGAACATTTTTCACTTACTTTGTGCTCTCTGAGTGTAAAACTGTCACAGAGTCAGCAGGAGGGCATGTCAAAAGCCTCCAGTGATTGTGTTTGGGTGGAAATATGTACAATTTGCATATATTAAAAATGGAGCCTCTTCAAATGTCCTCAGAACTCTGACCCCAATAGAAGCGCTGATTTCATCTACATACCATGTTTGCACCTTGTATGCCAAGAGCAGGAAAAAGCATTCATACCAGCATCAAAAGTGCTGTAGATCAAGGGTTTAAAGTCATAGCCTGTTAGAGAAGGACTTCATTCATGAGTTCATTGTACTAAAGAATTTAAGCTGCACTTCGTTTTGATGGAGCAAAAAGCCTATAATTGGCTGAGGCAGTTTGATTAAGGTTACGCTAATGGCTGTGTTGACTTTGTGCCAATCATAGAGTAATTTACTTCAGTGAAATAGGCCTCTAAATGAAATGCCAACGCACCGTTCTACTTTATGAGGAATGCTTATTCCCAATGTCACACTCTGGCATGAAGGGGTCTCTGGCAACTTTTATGTTCTGTAAATTTTTACAGCGGCGTATTTCTCAAGAGTCTACAGCCCTTGCACAAGGTACATAAATTCACAGAGTTGCTTGTATTTTATCGGTGGAGTAGGACAAGTGGACAAGTAAACCGTGTGTCTGAATACTGACGTTGTGTTACACCTCAGATAACACATGCAGATAAACCCCGTTTTTATTTAAGGAGACACTTCTTCACTGTTTCATTGTTTGGGGTCTTTTTTCCTTTTGTAATACCATTTGACCTAAATTTCATTGACGGAAGAATCCAAATCATTTATTGTCATTATACTTTTATGGGGTTGGCTGAGAGGCAATCCCTTCCGGCTGCATTTACACAACTTATTTACATTCAGAACAGCCATTAAGCCATCGCAAGGAGAATGATTAGCAATAATGCTTTCATGTGTATGACTCTGACGGCGCTGATGAATAGTAAGTGCATGATAAACAGTGTTGGCCTATTCTCAGTGCGTACACTGGGGAATATTCAGATGAAATATAAAAAATTCAGCCTGGGGGCCAACGAGATATTTTAAGCGACCGTACGTTATCTCGCTTTTTTTTTTTCTTTATAATTTCTCCTAAGAGACTCATTGTTCTTTTCTAACTGCCTCCTTTTCTTTTCCCTTTGACTCATCTGCCTCACGTTTCACCAGGAAGTGGAGGTCAGTAACGCTGTCTAAATCTGTCTCATGCCTTTGCCTTTCTTTGATGTCTCTTTTAAGATGAGAAATTCAAAGCCATCTTCTTAAATCCTATGTGTGTGTGCGTGTTAGAATTTAAAATGTATAGCCATCCATCTTTCAGCCCCCTCCCTTTACCCAGGGTTTGAACTTTCATCTTCCTGTCCATCATTTTCTGCCTTACAAACCCATCATGATGTGATATTATTTGGAATCCTGATCACAACATAGGCTTGATTAAAAAAGTTCAGTGTTTCTTATTGTCTGACAAAAAAATCTCTCCTTCTCTTTCCTTCAGGATGACTACATCAGGTCATGGGATGAAAATCAAGCCTCAAATGAAAGTAAGTCTCTCACACATTAGCATCGACCACGGTCCTATCAAACTGTTTATCTGTGGTCACACACAGTCATCTGAAAGTAAGATCATGAAAGCATTTTTTGGAAGAAGCAGGCAAGAAAAGCAGGCTAGTTTTTGGGAAAAGCAGCTAGACATTGCCTTATGTTCTCTACGTGTGCCAAATGGTGTCCCAGGTTACTTTTAAATGGAACGCAGTTATGCAGTGTTGTAAATGGCTAGAGTTAGTCTGATGATGAGCACTTACGATGGCTTTGTCCTTCCGCTCAAAGTGGCCTGTGCTTAGCAGCCCTTATCACTGCAGACAACCTTCTTCCTCAAAGCAGCTGCCAGGCACTAATGAGATGTAATTGCTTCTAGCCAAGATGAGGTCATCTCCTCTGTGTGCCGGAACAGAGCGATGGCCAGGCACATTTGAACATAGTGTCTTGAATTGCAGTTCAAATGAAGTCCACAGAATAGAGAAGTCCATTAGCAAATATCTCAGAATATAATTAATGGGTAATTGCCAGTTCTACCGAAGGCCTGGTAAGAGCCCCGGGGGCTTGATTTAGTACTGAGTGACATTGACTTTGTTCTCACAATGCATGAATCCATTTAAGCAGCAGACATGTGAGCACAGATGTATATGAATATAGTGATTCATTTTTAGGTTCACTCTCAAAAGCCCCTTTCACACATGCACTGAAATCTGGGACTTTTCTTGACATTACCCAGAAGAGATGTGTGAAAATGCAAATGCCCAAATCTTTAGACTGGAAATGAAATCTCCTGCCTCCTGCAAGCTCAAACCAGGTGCCACCTAAATCACAGTATTTCTAGTAGGTGTGAACACATCCCACACAAAAAATCTCTTTTTGTTTGCTTCATGTTTGAAAGGGCAAATCTGGACTATGTCTGGACCGGATACTACAGTGTCTGCAGTCCATGTGTTAAAAACGCCTTCTCACTAGAAACCATATGACATAGTGGGTATTTTTAAATATATTAACTTGACTCTTTAGTGAAAAGAGTCCATACACATGCAGATATTACCCACGTCTTATGATTAGTTGCATTTTCTCTGTGTTCTGCATGGGCCACATCTATACTGCATGCTTTCTTCAGTTTTTCACATAATGCATTGATAAACCTTGCAACTCTGGAATGGTAACTTTATAAAAGTTGGGAAACCACAGTAGAGATGCACAAAAGCAGTTCAATGAGGAAAAATAAAACAATTTAAAGCAGTTTTCCATTCCATTAGGTAAGGGTCCACTGGAGCAGACAATCAAAACTGTGTGCTCTGAAAATTAAAATGATGTATATACCAAGAGATATTCTTCATTTTCTGGGATTGACCCACCTAACAAAATGAGTAATGTCAATATCAATTACCTCTTTGTTTCTGCATTCGGTAAGAAAGAGTACCTGCTAGATTTTCCCAGACCTGTCTAACTCAAGGAGTGTGATGTCTCTGCTTAAAAGGCAAGCATCTGTAGAGTGTCCTCAAGAGCTTTACATTCCTGGCTTAAAGGGACAAATGGCAAGTTGCACACTGATTTTAAAGTGAGCAGTAACTCTTTTTATCAGCGAAAAGTGGAGCTGAGGAATAATACCTTCAAGAGCACAGGCAATTTCTCCCACAATGGGGAAAATAAAGTCACAGTGAGGAGTGTGTTTTAACCACCAAACTATTGCAGCAGTGGAAAACGACCAGTTAAATACCACAAATGTACAGTTGCATTAGATTAAATGTCATTTTACCTGCTCCTCTGCAAACCTGAGATCAACAAAAAGAACAAAAAGGCTGCAAATAAGCGGGCAGGGTCTTCATCTGTGTCCAGCGTTATGTCCTGTCACACTGCTCATGCCTCCCAAAGGCGCTGTAACTGATACATTTCAATATCTCAACATATGCTTAAGCTAACATTGTAAGATGTGGTATGCTTACACACCTAATGTTCATTTTGGCTAGGTCAACAAAGTAGCCATCACTAGCCAATCACAATTCAGCAGACCTGCCTAGTGAATGGCCAGCCTTTGCTTATCCCTAAGTAACAATATTTTTTCTCTGATCCGCTGATGTGGAAATGGTCTGTCTTTAGAACTGCTTTGCCCTCAAATCCTTACCAAACATTTACAAAATAAAAAATATCCATTATGAATAAAAGATGCAACAACACACTTCTCACTCTGTTATTACCACATACATCCATTCACAAAAACAAACACAAAAGACCACATTACATCAGTGAAATCTCACTCATTCTCTCAACTTCTGTGGTGGTCATATTACTCATAGTTTAAAATGCATCCTCCCTGGCTGATCAGCTCTTCATTATCCTTTATAATGAAGAAACAATCAGTGGCATGACACCATCTATCAATAGCAGTCACACAAACAGGTCACCTTCAGCTTCCTGAATACCTTTATCAAGGCCTTTAGTAAGAGTGTAAAAAAGCAACACATATCGATCTGAGAGTGGAGATTGAAGGTGATTAGGCTGAAAGCTGCAATCAATCATGCAACTCAAAATAAAGAGTATGGGGTGTGGAGAGGAATTTGTATGGAAACAGTGGAAAAATAGCACTACTTTTCCATAGTGACATGTGAAAAATGTACCCCAAAAAAACAGTATAACATGTCATGTGACTTCTAAAATGAAAACAGCATATTTAAAAAACAAATGGCTGAATTCATGTCAGAACCGAATACAATTCACCCTGAAATGTAATCAATGTTATATTGCTTTCCACTTAAATGCCACAATGAAAAGCAATCATAACAGTGAAAAGGGTGAAATGCAGTGCGCCAAGGTTGCATTTGAACAGTGACGTGCAGAAAACATGCTGAAACAAGAAGTGAGAGACTATAATATTGATTTAACATTGTTTGAAATACTGCATGGTGAAGAGAAATAGAGCTGTGCAATGATTACATGTCAGTGCTGGTGAACTGTATTCAGTTTGTGTTCTGAAACAAAATTCTGTTTCTTGTTCCTTAAATCCTTCATGTATTGATTTTCAGTTAAGAAGCCAAGTGACTTAACAACAAAAAGAGGTTTTTCTTTTTTTTATTATCTTGGCACATATTTTGAACTATTTGTTGTTTTTTTCACGGTAATGATTTGCCTGCAAATGAATCTCCAAATTGTCATGTCAGAATTTTCACATCAAACACAATTAGGCAAATCTGATATTCCGCAGTACAAACAATTGTTATCGAATCAGACTGGTGTGAGGTCAGAGGCTTTTAGTCTTTACAGATATATCACTTTGTCCTCTGTACAGTTACTCTGACATGCGAGAGCACTAAAGCACTTTGTGTCAGCCTGTCTGCCTCGGTTACCGGGCGCATTAGCTCAAGGCTGGGGCTCCTTACTTTCAGCCCCAGACACCGATGATCACATTAAATGCTGCTGCATGTGTAAACAAAGGATGAGTAGTGATGATGAGGCCAGGAAGCTGAGGCAGCATTGATGCGAAAGCGGTTGGGAATTTCTTCATCTCCCTAAGCTGGATTTGACTCCACTTGGATATGGGGAGTCTAATTACATATTTTATAGGGTTAAGCTCTTTGGGCACACTGTATAAGCTCCATCCAGAGGGTGAGAATTTGCAGGCGAGAGGTGCAGAAGTGTCTGTGTGTGGAGGGGTAGTGAAATTTGCGCTGTTCATCACAGTCCAGTAGGACGGTGCTCTATTGGGCCAGTTGCTATAGCAACATCATCATTCTTGTGTTTTCTTTAATCTGCACAAAGCTGTAGTGATGAAGTGGGGCTTATAGAACACTCATCATGCCACTGTAGCTTATAAATCATACTGCGTGCATAACGTTCTGAAGAAAGATATATTGTTCCTTGTTCAGGGGGAGATTATTATGTTTGCTGCTAATGCCAGAGTAGCCCCAGGTAGCAAGCAAATGAGCCGACAAACACGTGACTTAAGCACAGGTTTAATTAGCGCTGAAAGAGGGAGCACTGCTAATGTGAAGACATCTCAGTAAGGTAATTACCGCCTTCGTTTCGCCTATCTGTCACTAGCAATTTAAATCACAGACGGCAGCACCACATTTTTCCAACTATGCAACTATGCAAGTTATTCCTTTGTGAACCCTTGTTGACAGATATCAATTAATCAAATGTCCGAATGTTTGTTTTCATCCTGGTGAGACGTTTGTGACTTTAGAAAAGATCTCTGGCAGTCTGGGCTCATGACTTTCCCTCTACTGTGCTAAACATTGATAGTATTTAACAGCTTGCTGATGGTCTTTCTGCCCTTTAACAGATTTGGACACCACTAAGGACCCCTGTCAGAAGGTGAAGTGCAGCCGACACAAGACGTGCATTTCCCAGGGCTATCAGCGTGCTGTGTGTGTCAACCGGAAAAAGCTAGAATACAGGTGAGCCTATTTTCAGCACTATTTTCTAATAGGCCTCTCTTTCTCTTTGCTTTCTGCTTCCTCTGTCTCTTTTCCTTCCAATCTGTCCTTCTTCTTGCTATTTCTCTCTGTTCCTTTTTCTGTTTCCCCACTCCTTTTCTTCTTTCTCTTCTCCTTCTAGCTTTTTCTGAATTTCTCCTAATCTCTGTCTTTCTCCTGCTTGTCC
>JBBMFX010000141.1:14097637-14118006 GCA_037832545.1 Rhabdalestes septentrionalis | reverse complement strand
CTAGCTTTTTCTGAATTTCTCCTAATCTATGTCTTTCTCCTGCTTGCCCTTGCGTCCTTCTTGCTTTTTCTCTCTCTCTTTCTACCACCGTTTCTCTGTTGTTCTTGTTCTGTTACTGCATGCAGCATCAGTAGTTTCCATAAGCATAATATTCATAATGAGACCCACTCTGAAAGAATGACTGGAGCGCTATTATCATTTACATTTTAGCATCTTTTTCTATTGTAAACAAGTATCTCTCTGCTTTTGAAGCTGCTTTTCTTAGCTCCCTCAGGCTTGGATGTGCATTCGTACACTCATTACAGAAAAGAAACCCCACCACCAATCTCATTTAGACAGCTTATTACAGGTTGTCTTGATTGTTTACGCAGTTGTCTTGATTGTTTCTGCACAGGAAAAAAAAATCTGCATCCCTGTTCTAAAATGTATTTAAAATATACACACATTATGCAAAACTACTAGCAAATGAAACCCTGGATTCAGAGCCATGTCCATGCTTCTCTGAATGAATAATCGCACTGTAACAGTGAAGACGGTTGAATTATTTCAGCAGTCATGATTGTCGTACTACACTGACGATTTAAGAAATCAATAGTGAGAATGGATTGCTGAGTTGTGCCCTTCGTAGTAGAATGGCCTCCTACCAGGAACACAACATGGTGCAACCATGGTGTAAATGGCAGTTGGCTTCATACTTTGATCCCCCAGTGGACAGCATGGATGCTGGCCTTGTTCTGAAAGGCTCTAAATTCATACAGTATATCTTTCCTCTGATGACTACTCTGTCCTTGAGCACAGCATGTGTCCATGAAGCATGTTGCTCCCATTTCCCCCAGCACACTGTGTAGTGGCCCTACTGTGTACTGAATATAAATACACCTCAGCAGACTAACCCCTAATGTGAGAAATTTCAGTATGTGTATATATATTATTGCATAGGATTGCACAGTGATTTTACTGTGTGTGGCTATATGTATCTCTGTGGGGACACACAGTTTTGTCTGTATCAGAGGACATAATCTCCCTTTTCGAACAGAAACAATTAATGCCTCATCTCAGCCTGCACCCTCCACAGCTGGAGCACCATCATCCAGTGAGAGCAATTATATTCATGGACTTTTCATCACCACTCGATTGTGGTTCTTCAAGCAGACTCGAGTGTAAATCTTTAAAGCAGCAGCTATTCCCAGCAATAATAAAAGCATAATGTCATTTGATGTTTCATTGTTCATTGCAGTAAGCAATAAAATTCTGTGAAATGTGCTTTCAGTGCCATAACTTCTGAATTTGCAAGTAGAAGACATGTGTAATATGATTTGAATATGATTTATATTTCTGAAAAGGAATACAGACATGAACCTATCAGCACAGAACATATACATTTATTGTAAATGTGTGGATGTGTTGTATAGAAAGCTGCATGTTAGACATGTTTACATACTTGACTTGTGGTACTGGGGAATAGGGGTGTGTGGTTGAGCTGTGTGTGTGGATAGACATTCCTCTAAAGTTCTTTTTCTCCTGGAATGAATTGCATGTAGAGTACAGTAATAAGGAACAAAATGGGGAAACATAATTTGAAATGTAAAGCAAAGTGAATGTAACAACTCTTAAGAGTTACATGAACCTGCCACAATAGGTGAGGATGATCTTTTCCTTGTCAGACAACAGAGAGGACTGACTGCTTGAAAACAGCATTAGTCACTTGATTGTTGCGAGTGTGGCAGTAATAAGTGTGTTTTTCACAGGTTGAGGCAGCCAGTGCCGGGACAGCAGGAGAACAGCTGCAAGCCCTGCCCTGTGTCTGGCTCTGGGCCTGTGTGTGGTTCTGATGGGCATAATTACGCTTCTCAGGTACAGCACAGCTGCTGAATCTACTTTATTATTCATTATCTGACTTTTTTCTTATGATTTCACCTTGCATTCATTTAATAATTCTAGCTCATTTAAAAACATGCTACCATGTACAGTACAGCAGTGTGATTGTCACAACCTGTAGGGTTCCGAACCAAGTTCTGCAGATGTTAGACCAATTGCGTAATCACCATTAATTGAGGGTCTTTGAGGGTATTTTACAAAGTTTTATTCTATTTGCATTTTTCATTGTGCTAAGGTAAATGCACATAAATAATATAAAATGGTAAACCATATTTATTGGGACACAATCCTATGTTTTACGAAAACAGTAAAAACAAACAAATTTTGTTTAATTTCTTTAATAACTAATGAGGGCAGCGGTGCATAGTGCTTGTCTGTTTGATCCTTACTTTTAACTTTAGGGCTTAAGTTGTTTCTGATGTTCATTTTAGCTACTCCACAACTATTAAGCAAAAAAGCTAATCATCTCAATTGGCCAATTTGGACTTGAATCAGCAAGAAAATGACAATTGGAATACTTTTAATTTGTTTTAATTACAAACCAACGAAAATATCTTTTTTTTTGTGGTCTGTTTTCCTTTTTTTAGTTTCATATGTTTCCCTCTGCTACTCACCTATGAATCAGCATGTACAGTGACACTAGGCCTCTTTGTTATTGGCCTGCTGCTAGAGGTTATCCATTTATAGTGGCCCCTGATGTCCGCAAAAGCTAAAGATAAATAGCCCAGAGGGATTCCCATCAAAGATTGGGCGGTTGATCACCCTTTGCGAGAAGAGAGAGATAGATGCAGGAAAGGGAAAGAGATTTATGTATTGTCTGTTAGATCTTTTCCTGACCTTGTTAAGGTGCTGAGGTCGAAGTGAAATAAGGTTTCACAGTAGCTTCTTTTGAATGGTGATGTGTCATTGGAATGAGTCATCCTCTTGCTTGCAGTCACCTTTATAAATATTTGATCTGTATCTGGACTATAACTCACACTCTGCTACTCAGAGGACTTCACGACAGTGGTCAGCTGTTGCTGTGGCATATTATTTTCTCTGTGTGTGTGCAACTGGTTTAATGCATTCTCAGGATAAAACATGGGAAGGATGAAACTGGGGGTGCTGAAAAAATGCAGCAAAGCTTATATTGCTCTGTCTTGATCTCAGCAAACTTTATGCAAGATCTAAGATTTAGCACTCATGAACTAAGTATTTGAGCACAGTGCTTAACTCCCCCCTCTTCCCAGCTTTTAAAACCAGAGAAAAGCAGCGCATAACTGCAGTGGCACAAACAATAAAATGGTCATGACTTTGTAAAGTCCTGTTTTTATTTTTTTAAACAGACAGGGGTGAACATTACTTTTCTGTTACTGAGGTCAGATTTAGGACATACTTATATGATTACTGTTATCACAAAACCTCTATCTCTTAAATGGAAAGTTTGACCACAATGTATTTATTTATTGTATATAGGAATTACTTTAATTATATATATATATAATAAAGTATAATATATAATATAGTTAACCCACTCTCATTCGCGGGTTCGGGTTACATTACAAAAGCACCCTTATATAGTAAAAAACCATGATGTTGTGATGTTATGATGCCTAAAATGCCTCCAAATATGCTCCAAGAATGATAAGCCTGTATTCGTACTGTAGTTTACCATGAACGGCCATCTCCCGCTGTGCTACAGTGTAAATTCCCATGTTACCCCTGAATAGACTGTACTCTAATTAATACACACGCATTGTATCTTTAGTATGTGCTGTCATTTTCTTTGGCATAAGCAGGGTAAAAACAGTAATGAGTTAATTTAATTTACTGTAATAAGAACAACAAAACGAAAAACACAAGAACACTTGAGATGCTCCACTGGGGAAATTCTGGACTGCAGATGTGTCAAATACTTAGCAACCCAGCACAAGGACAAGGGGGCATGGTGGACCAGGCCTGGACATCACAAAAGCAAAAAATGCCGAAGATTTTTGCAAGATATTACAGTTTCTGCATTAGTGTGGGGGTTTCAGTGAACAAGTATTAGTTTGTTTCTCCAAAAAAAATCTGTGATTGACTGAAACTGTGACTGCTGATCCACATTAAAGCGTTAAAGCGTGGGGTTACTGTATATATATTTTTATGTGACAGCAACATAAATATATTGTACAAAAACAAAGGTATGTGTGTCTCTGTGTGTGTGTGTGTGTGTGTGTGTGTGTATTTACCTCAGTGTAAGCTTCAGCAGCAGGCATGTCTCACGGGAAAGGAGCTGAGTGTGAAGTGCACTGGTCCTTGCCCATGTTCTCCCACAGCTACGCCTGGCACCGAGACAGACAGCAAACATGGTAAGTAGCGGCCTTGGTCGACACCAAACTACTACAGCGATTACTAAAGCTGCTGCAACATCCTAATTCTCTGCATTGCAGCAACACGTAAACACTTATGATTCATTCATTATTGTATCTGCAGGGGTAGCATTTTGTTGCTGAGGCTGCCAGTTGAGTCTTCTGCAGGTCAGGCATTTTCCGGAGCAGCCCGTTGCAGTGCTGTGTTCCTATTAGCCATTCACTGAACTCACCAGGCAGATTTAGTCAACTGATTCCCATAAGCCTGGTTTACTGAAGGCAAGGCGCTCTGGGACTGCTATGTAGTCTAAATGCAAGTACTTTACAAATGAACCTGACCTACCCTAAGGAACAAATAGGTTTAACACCATTGTAGAATTTTTGGATGCACTGATCCAGTATACTGGTACAGAAACAAATACTGACCTTATTAAATGGACAGGGCATTAGTTAAATATGTCTGCTCAAAAAACTCTCTTATAGTCATGATAAAATTGTATTGGTGGTGTGGGCCTAGTTAGCTGCCATGCAAGTATTACCTAATAGAAGAATGCAAAAACACACTTTACTTCAAGTGAAATCAGTGTAAATCAATGTAAGTCAAAGTAAAGATTATATTTTGGGGCATTTCTGTTAGTTACCTTATCATAAATGTTTCACACAGTGTAAAACAACTGCGATGTTCAGATGATTTGGGGAGGAATTGAAATGTTTGTCTTTCTTTCTACAGTGATGTGTGTTTTTAATGTTTTAGTTAAGTGATGTGTGATTATCTAACCCTAAGTACATACATGAATATGCACAAAATAAAAAAGAAAGCTGGTACTGGATCGTATTGACCCTGAGTGCAGATATGGCCAATGTGACCCTAATATATGTCTAATGCATTGTCACATGTTTTGACTGGATTGTCAATATTTGCGACCAAGAAAGATATGGGGTTATATGCAATGTGAGATTGTGAGATAGTACAGTACAATAGATTTTGCAACCCATTATCGTAAAAAAACTTACATGACATATTGATGATAAAGAATACCTCTGCTTAGAGATAGCCTCAGGGCATTTTTCTCCACTGACATCCCCCCAGGAGCTTACCGTCCTCTTAGGCCGTATTGATTTATCAGCAGTACACTGTTTATACTCTCTCTTCCTCTCTCTTTCTGGGACATTATTTTGCCCTTGACTCAGTGTTTCTGGGGTGTTCAAATTCTCTTGGTTATTTCAGGGGGGTCCTAATCAGAAAGTTCTGAGACATTCTGAGTCTACCCAAGCTATTTTCCTTTCTCCCACTACTCAAATTCTCTCATATTTTTCCTTTTGCCCCTCTTTCTCTGGTTTATATTCTGACCTCTCGCTCTCTGTCCCATCTCTCTCCTCGTTCCCCCACAGAGAGCTGCACAGGCCAGGACCTGGCTGATTTGGGGGATCGCCTGCGGGACTGGTTCCAGCTGCTCCAGGGCAACGCCAAGCAGAACAGCACGAGCAAGCCTGCAGCCAGCTCTGCATCAAGTGAGGCCCAACAGCTCTGGGCTGTCTGCTCAGCCAGGGCTTTCATGCTGAACAATGTCACACCAATGGGCATTTGCTCTGGCTGCCTAAACCCACAAGTGACAGGGAAAAAAAGCATAGAACACAATTAACATTTTATGTAAGGAATATAAGTAGGAATTCAGATTAAGTGCAAAGCATACATATCATTCTAACTCTGCTAAAATATGCTGATTTAAGTATTCTCTTTTAGTTTCACTATCTTGCTTTACACATGTTGCTTCAAATAGAATAATAACAAGAAGGGCTGTCAGTCAAAAAATAATTATTTTATTTTCTCTGTGCAGTTTTGGACCGCACTCTAGTAGCAACCTGTAAAGACTCCATTGGATGGATGTTCTCCAAGCTGGACACTAACGGTGACTTGTATCTGGACCAGCCTGAGCTTGCCGCTATTAACTTAGACAAGTATGAAGTGTGTATCCGGCCTTTCTTCAACTCCTGTGATTCCTACCGTGACGGCAAGGTCTCCACAGCTGAGTGGTGCCTCTGCTTCTGGCGGGAGAGTAAGTTACAGTATTGCTTCCAGCATGTAAAATCATTCTTAAACTTCTCCATCATCATTGTCATATTCATTAAAGGGTCTGTATCCTAAATTTTTGTTTTATTTTCCTCATGATGTTTTTTTATGATGTTTATGTGGTTTCATGACCATTTCCAACCTTTCTTTAAACAGGTTCTTTTAAGACAGTGCCTGTAGGATTGAAATATGTACATGAACTTTGTTCTGAGTTGCTGCTTTCCATTTTTGGGTAATGGTTTGAGGAGGCCAGCTACACTTTACATTGTTTGAAAATATAACTATAACCAAACAAATAGAAATTAATTTACAGTATGTATAGTGGGTGGCTGATAGTGGTTAGGGTGTTCGCCCTGCAATCAGGAAATTGTGAGTTCGATTCTCAAGCACCTCTGAGGTACCCTGAGCAAGGTAGCGTCCCCACACACTGCTCCCCGGGCGCCGTGTTCCTGGGTGCCTGCTGCTTCACTTGGTGAATGGGTTGCTGTGTTTGCTTTTCATATCAGCAATGTTTTTCTTTTTCTAAATTGTTCCCACTTTGGATATATAAGGTTGGGTTTTCCTGCAGCGATGATATAGATGTCACAGCAACTACCAATTAATTTATAATAGTTTTTGAAAGTATATTTTAAGGTTAATATGCTGCAGTTTACGGGTGTAATGTTTTTTAGACTTGTCAATAGGCATAACGTTCAGTAAATGATAGATCAGAGCTACATTTACAGAATGATTCGTGTTGAGTAACTGTTGAACTTTTTCGGAGTTAATTTTAACAGAGCCAGTAAGTGCCAGGTTGCCTGTGCTGCTTTTGGCCCAGCTAGTCAGGGGCATGGCCCACACGGTGTTCAGCTCGACTCTGTGAGGGTGACAGAAGGGGGACACATGGCAGGGAAGTAGTGCCAGCACTACTCATCACTTTCATGGAGATATAGCCCAGGTTGAGCAAATAATTGTATGTGAGGTAGACATGTGAATGTCAGCAAGTGTTTTGAAAACCTGAACACATGAGTGTATTTCAAAATCTAATAAAACATTTTTGTGTATACTATGTTAAGAGAAAGCACAAGTTTCAAGTTCTTAAAATTTCTCCATTTGCATACCAGATTCTGCATATTCCGATGTCCATTAAATGACTTATTAGTAAAATACATGACCTGTGTGCTTTAGAAACATCATTCATTTTTACATAATTTGGATGCTGTTGTGCATTGTTTAATTAATGTAGTGATGGCTAATGCCAATAAAATATTTTAAACATCTTTAAAAACAAATATAGTGTGATCAGCAGTGGGCAAACAGCTTGTTCTTTAATTCTCCACATTTTGGTCCTGGTTGTGATATACTGTTCATAAATGTACCCTCAACAAAAAAATGACCAAATTTAAGCTGTTAATGCAATTTTGGAGTGTCCCAAACCTGCTCCTGGAACCCTCCTCCAATCCCCTACCTGCCCAGACATTCCAGTGTTTTTCAAAGTTCCAACACACTTGATCCACCTCACTTAACCAGCAGCATTCCTGGGTTAAAGTGGGTGTGTTGTAGAAGAGAAAACACCGTTCATAGAAGCCTCCAGGACCAGGAATCAATACCATATCAGATAATAATATGAATCATGCAATATCATCTATAGGTGCTAGATGTGGAAGTACTGAGAGCATCAGCCCATCTGCAAAGAGTTTGCAGATGGTAGAGTCACTGGGCTTATCCCTCGCATTGACAGAACTCATTCAGTTTGCACTGTATTAGGCTTAATTGGTTTTCTAAATATAATCAAACAGTGAGAGAGGAATTCAACCATATGTGGGATGTTTGGATTACAGTAATCCGAAGCTTTCATCTCCTTCGAATACACTCCAGCTAGTAAGCGAGAGATGAGAGAGGGAAAGATAGACATGCTTTGCACTGACCTTGCCTAGCTTGTGGAGAGCAATTTAATTTCTTTAAGCACAGGAAAAAAAGCCATCCGCCCATTTCAACTGCCCATGTGGGAATCTGTGACTAAACATTTTGTACATGTAGTTTGTGTGGGTGGTGTTTTGTTCAGTGAGTCTTTTTGTTTTTGTGAGCCATGCAGTATACATGGTATTCACCCAAAGTGGGTTATATACCTTTTGTGTAAGAATATGTGACATCTTCAGTTATTGTGCAACCCTTTTAATAGTTTCTTTTCTTTTGTGTGTGTGTGTCTGAGTGGTCACACCTGTGCTATGAAGCAGGCATATGTTCTGCCCTGCAACACAAGAACGGGACAGAGCAAAATCTCAGCACCACACACGCACATATACCACACACACACACACACACACACACACACACATACACACGCGCTAGGCAAGCTTTGCTCTTGTTGTATGCGATTCTGGCCGAGCACTCTCATCCCTCCCAGGGCAGATGCAGTTGCTTTTGGCCTGTCACACTTTTGTCCTTCCCTCGTATTCTCCCTAGCGGAGATGAAATGGCCATCATAGGGCAAAAACAACATCACTGTGGGTTGTTGACAGCCTGCTCAGCAAAGAACACTCAGAAACCTGAACCAGTCAGCGAGCCAGGCAGAAATTCATGGGCTGTTTAAAACTTGATCAGTGTAGTCCTTGAACGAACATTTGGATTTTAATGCTTGCTGGAATGTCCAGAAATGTCACAGTTTTGTGAATTACTGATTTATCATATAATGTTTCAGCTGTTCTTAAAGTCATGCTGTTTAAACTCTAACCCTAAGTTTTTATGTACAGTACACTTATAGAGTTTGAATTGTGCATTTTGACTAATATAGAATTTTAAACTACAAAATGTGTAGAATTACATTTAACATGTTTGAAATCATATTCTCATCACATATTCTTTATTATATTTTAAACACTTCTTGCATGTGTAGTAAATGAATTATGACCTATCATTTCCTTCATGGAATGGAATGTGTTGGAGCATATTTTGATAGAGTGGCTGCAGTGGGAGTTGCATGGCATAATGCTGGTTTGATCAGGGACTGCTGGAGGAACTGAGCGTTTGGCTGGTGGAGATTAGCGTTGCTTCCGTCTAATGCTCTGATTGTTTTGCTCCTCAGAGCCTCCCTGCCTGGCTGAGCTAGAGAGGATCCAAATGCAGGAAGGAGCCAAGAAGAAGCTGGGTAACTAAAGTGTGAATGCTGAGGTGTGTCTGGGGAGCGAAAAACCTAGAGAGCAGGAACCAGGTGGAAGGAGGGCAGGGAGAGTGTCAAAGTCAATCATCAACCCAAAGAAAATGAAGACTAAAGTTTAGGGTTATAATAATGTAAACATTATGATGCACTGATTCGTTCTTTTCAGTAAATCCAAAAAGACAATGAAGCATATAACATTATTGCATATACTAAAAACAGCTCTTTTTAGTTTAGTTTTACAAATCCTTATTTATGGACAGCAATCAAAAGGGTGATTGAATGGGGAAAAAAAAGGATCAGAGGAGAGTGAGCACAAAACAGAGAAGCAAAGGGCTGCAGAGACAGATAGTGAGGTAAAAGTCAGGTGAAAGGTTCACTGATCAAACATCAGAGGTGATGCTGGAGGAGTTTCATTAAGCAGATGACAAGCACGAGGCTGAGATTAGCTGCTAATCAGGCGTGAGGATTAGAACGGAGCGGAGCGGAGCTGGCTGCTGGCCGTGGGCTGCGCTGCATGTTTGGCTCCACCGCCCGCAGGACTCTCCAAGGACATGCTGCAGATGCAGTGGCCAACCAGAGCCGGCCAAACACGCACATGCCCCCTGATGCCTCGCCACAAGCTGCCGTAATCGCCATAGCACAGATCCTTTCCTTCCTGCTCCTGCAGCCCGTAATGAATACAACGGATCCTACCACACGACCTTCAAAACTGCCTCTGAAGGCGAGGTGACATTGTAGTGGTGACAGTTTGTTCTTATGTATTCATATATGCAGTGAGCATTGCACTTTATTACTGTGTGCAGAGCCATAGTGATTGTTCTCAAAGCCTTTTTTCAAGGTTGTTCCTCATGTGCTGAAATGAAGGCTGTCCTTCGTTTCCACCGCATGACTTATAGCTTGCAGTATTCATGCCGCCTAGAAGCCTGCAATGCACATTTGATACTTCTGATTCATTCAGGACATGAAAATCGAATGTAAAACATGCATGCTAGTTAAACATGTATTCATTTGTCATGTTAGGTACATTCATTCCCAGCTGTGATGAGGACGGCTATTACAGGAAGATGCAGTGTGACCAAAGTAGGGGGGAGTGCTGGTGTGTAGACCAGCATGGAGGAGAGCTAATGGGCTCTAGAATCCATGGCAACCCTGACTGTGGTAAGTGCTCACAACACGCAGACACAAACACACACACACACACATATACACACATCCAGGAAGGACAAGGCCCCCTTTGTCGCAAGGGTTTAGATCCACAAAAACATCAGTCACCCCTCTGACAGAAGACCAAGTGTTACATTCATTAGGCCAGGTTCATTTCCATTCCAAAAGAGCAGTTGTCTCACTGAAATAAAGGTCTGCAAGATTAATTACTACTGGCTGTGCCGGACCTGCAGGTGATAAGAACAAATCCCCTGACTGGACTTAAAATAGCCATTAAAAAGACCAATGTCAAAGCCAAACGCTTGTTTGTTGTACCCAAGCATGTATTTGAGGTAACATTTCGCTTTTATCGTGAGTAAATTGTTTGATTTGCTTTCATGGAAGTTAGTTATGCATACTTTAGCATTTTCAGCCACTTTCTGAATCCGATCATGCTTTTCTTTGAAAGCACAAGCCACGCAGGTTATCAGTTGCATATTAAAACCTGAATCATCTGATGTTTCATTAATCGTTTATTACAGAGAAATGCCCATTGTTCATTTAGAGAAGTAGACTATATTCATACTGAGCCACTCATACTGTCCTTGTGGTATTCTATAAAAGCCAAGGCCATGCAGATTCTCGTTTTTTATTACTAAGTAATCTGATTTTACATTTAGCCTTAATCACAAGAGGAATGCAGAGTGTGCAGTTGCCTTGCTGTCATTTTATGATAAACATTGGAACCATATTTATGTGGGATGTAAATCACAACTGGCTTCTTCAAGAAAATGGATTGCTGGGTCTTTCTTTTTCCAGATGAGGTGGCTGGTTACTCAGGTGATTTTGGCAGCGCGGTGGGCTGGGAGGATGAAGAGGAGAAAGAAACGGAAGACAATGGTGAGGAGGCTGAAGAAGAAGAAGGGGAGGTGGGGGAAGTGGATGATGGTGGATACATCTGGTAGACCAAAAAAAAAAAAACGGCTGCCTGGTCAAATATAGCTTTCCTCTGACCACTGGTTCAGAGGCAGCTCCATCTCTTTGCTGACACAAAATGGTGGAACCTGGAGGGTTGGACATCTTTACGCTGCACTCCAAACAGCATTGACTTGGGGGGGAGGGTGGCTGGGTAGTGATAGCTGTAGTGAAATTAAGGGTTTGGAAAAGAATTCAAATAATGGTCTTATAAATACTTGTGAAACTGCATTTTTTGTTGTACGTGCGGAAGTGTGCTCTCCTAAAGTCTATAGCATCAGCAACCACAAGTTCAAAACTAGAGGCTTAATAAATGGACATTTTCTTTCTAGACAAACTGGAGCTTTGCCCATGCTGTACAATGTGCTTCACCTCATCTGTGATTTTGGACATGTTATGCAAGAAGCATAATAAATAAATACTCATTCAACACTATACATTTGGAAATGACCTGAGAGTTTAAGGGAAATGGGAGTTTTAAGGCAGAGAACAGATTTGACTAATACATTTGTAAATCAAATAAGGTGGCCAATGTTCAAGCCTAATACATCAAGTCTGATTCTTTGGATTTTCCATTTGCCATCATCGTATCTATGGTGGTTAGAGCACAGCAGATATAGAGCTCAGTACAATGAGAGCCAAACACTCGAGCCAAAAATGACCCTGAAAGCTGTAACCACATATCTGTTCACAGTATCTGGCCACCCAGAGCCTCTACATTCATTTATAGGGCATGGTCTTAACAATAAATATTCTAACATTCAAAAGTGATACATTCTCTGTTGTTTAACTTGCAATCATTTTCTCATTTGGGCAGCTTCATAATGTATTTCTTGTTAGTTACAACTTCAGCAGATCTACAGCCGTTTTGTAAGTAAGTCTGAGTGAACAGTATGGACTTAACATTCATTATTTGTAAAATAATACAAATGTATTCAGAGCATTTTGGGGCATTAGTAATTGTTAAATCCTGCTGAGACTGAATACACTACAGCATATTTTCCAGTAAACCAAGTCTTGACACAGACCACCTCTGAAATCTCTTAGATCTTTTTTTGTCTTCGATGAAATGAAGTCGTCACATTCTGCAGGTTCAGATTCCTATCATAATGGAATCTGCTTAAACTTAAGTAGTTTAAGCTGAAGTGCATTGTCTCACTATGAATGCATGTATGAATAGCAGTGTGGAGAATAAGATTTACAACCTGACACTAATCCCCCCACAGACACCCAGAGGGACCAGTCTGTCTTTATATCTGTCTGCTAATCAGAACCTCATATCATCCATGGTGAAATATAAGTCTATTGTAATCTCACCAGTTGTAAATATATTTTCTGCAGGGCTTTACAGTCTTGGTTTACATAGAGGGAAAGGGAAATACATTCATGTATCATATACTTGCGACAAGAAATCGAGTATAAACCCTGTTTTTGTGTTTTGTGGATAAAATTGATCTTTAAAGATTATCCGATGACTATGGTGTTAGTTCATTTAGCAAGAAGTCATTTCATGCATACAAAATATTTCATGCATAAGAAACAAAGATGCCGTACTTAAGACTTCCCTGTAAAAGCACAGCACTGAAGAATGCCTTTCAGTCTCTGCTCACCA
Source organism: Rhabdalestes septentrionalis (assembly GCA_037832545.1). Lineage (NCBI taxonomy): Eukaryota > Metazoa > Chordata > Actinopteri > Characiformes > Alestidae > Rhabdalestes > Rhabdalestes septentrionalis. The sequence goes on along the minus strand of JBBMFX010000141.1, from coordinate 14,104,858 downwards.
TGAAGAAAATTAAGGTTGCATGCAGAGCTTAAGTGAGTATGAATTATAGATTTTATCTGGTAGGGTAATACATTCAGATAGGCCAAGGCCAGATGCCCCAAGAAATGGGAGTTTGTATCTCATTCAGTGCAGTTTTACACATTGTTGGTGTAACATGCTTGTCGTCTTTTCAAAAAAACATCAGATAACCATTAGCTATCAATGATATTATTATAGTAAGAACAACTGGTAAGGTATTAGATGAAAATTTAATGTTTATCATTAGGAGGTCTAACACTGTAGTCTGTGAAATTGGTCTTACTCCACAGTTTATAGAAGTGTCTGACCCTGGTTGCTAGGGTTTAGCTGGAATGATTGTACTGACCTATGAACACCATCACTGTCAATTACTTGGATTATACAGATAAAGTGTATTTGCCCTGGCAGTCGCATTTTATTTGCATTTAGTTGCATGTTTCTTTGTCCAAATGTCCTCTTTTTTCCTCAGTATGATTATGATTAAAGGCACTGGGCTCGAGAACTGTATTCTCTTGGGACTCCTAATCATTCACTGTGTCCAAGCTTGAATCCAAGCAATGTTAAATGTCATAGAGTAAGCACAAACTAGCCCTAACATTCTTTGCCCTCCCTGACTCATAGCTTTAAAAGCTCGTCAGATGTCAGAATTGGCAACAACGAATATTTATTCAAAGAAAATTGGAGGGAGAGGAGAAGAAATACACACACGTACATCCACATACACACGCACACACAGAAAAACATTGATGGTTTTGTTACAATGGCACCTGTCAGGGGGTGGGATACATTAGACAGCAAGTGAACTTGATTTGGAAGCCAAGGGCCATATTGAGGTGACTAGGTCTGTGATATATTCCTGGTACGCAGTGGGCAGTACCAAAATTAGTGACCAAAAGGAGTGACAACCACTGAACTGATAACAGGGTCATGGGCACCCAAATTCACTGATGTGTGCAGGACGTGCTACCACAAATAAGAGCAATTGTAGAAAAAAACAGCAGAAAATGTAATGCTGGCTCTGACAGAAAGGTGTAAGAATGGACACTATCTTAGATAGATGCATACAAAGCTGTGTAGCAGCAGTTTTTCTTTCTCATCATGTAGATTGCCAGATGCCAGTGCTTATTTGTGGAAGGATGTAAGGCGAGTTGACAGAGGATGTTCCGGCCAAAATCTTATGTCTCTGCATTCATGTACATGCTACTTTAGGACATACTACCTATCTAAATAACAACAGGTTCCTGGCCTGTCTGTCTGTCTCCATGTATATAGAAAGACTTATGAACAGCCAAGCCAGAAACAGAAATAGACCATGTTTAGAATAAGCCATTAACTTGGCCAGTAAAAGTGAGTCATCCACAACTGCAGTAATCAGTGTCTTCAATCAAGAGTGAAGTGCCTCGGGCAGCACGGCAGAATGTCTCATCTTGATCTGGCTTTTATTCTTCTTTAAAAAGACTTAAGACATAATATGTGAGAATGATTTGCATGAAAAGTCCCATCTCTTAGGCCCTTGCACATTAAACTGTTCATTGTCTGTACCCATTTCATGGCTCATTTTATAGTAACCAATATAATATATCACCACGTTACAGTGGAACAGGAACATTTTTTGAAACACAAAGAAAATGAAACAATGCTTTTCATATAGTTTGCCACAGAGTTATACAGAGTCCTCCACACGTTCTGGTGCCTTTTGTGAAATAGCTTCATCCCAGGCTGAAAAATCCCATTTTTAATTGAAATACATTTTTCTGAGAAAAACATGGGCCAATTTTTTTTTCTTCAAAGACCCTGGAAACCTTTTTAGGGCACATGGCATCACGGACATGAAATATCAGGACATTTTAAATCAAAACCTTGCTCCCTCTGCCAGGAAACTAAAACTAGGTCATCAATGGATCTACTAGCAGGACAACGTCCAAATCAATGCATAAATGGTTAGCTGACCACAGAATCAAGCTTCTGCCATGGCCATTTCAGTCCCTGGACAGAAACCCCTTAAAAAAAAACATGGCTTGACCTGAAGAGGGCAGGCACAAGACAGGACCTAAAAGTCTGGATGAGCTGGAGAGATTCTGATAAGAGGAACGATCTCAGCTGTCCTGTTCTGTGTTCTCCAACCTTATAAAACATTATAGAAGATTCAGTGCTGTTTTAGTAGTAAAGTGTTGCAGAGGTGTCAATTATGTTTTTGAATAGAACAAATATTTCTTAATGAGGAATTTGTTCCCCTCTGAATGAGTTCAATTAAAGATCTGATATTTCTTTCAATGTGAGACTTACTTCACCAAAACCCATTTAATCTTCATAAAAGGTGTCAATAATTACAAAAAAAACAGACACATATGGGAATGTCATAAAAAAAAATACTTGTCTTTGTTTTCAGGGACTTTTCCAAAGCATTTTATAGATACTTCCTTTAAATCCATTAACGTTCTACACTGGGAAATTCTAGGTTTATGAACTCAAACGTAAAGAAACCTTTCATATTTTCCATAAATGAAAAATGCAAAACTTGGCAGTGAAGCACGAGGAGTTGGTCAAACTTGACAAACCTTCAAGGGAATTTTTTAATCTAATTTGTGAACTTTGACAGTTGCAGAATTTAAATTTAGTTTAAAATTTATGATGCTGCTTTAATTTGAAGTAATTTAATTAAGATAAATCCTTAAAAACTTACAAGCAATTGAAAGTTACTACATACAATCAAAGGCTGCAAAAGTCCTCACAGGAAATATGGCAGAGTACAGAGTATAGTGATAACCCCCAGTACTACAAGACACTGTTGATTTGGGGGAAAAAGTTAATGAAAAGAATGGAAATAAGTCACTTCAAGTCACATGCCAGAGCATTGTTCAGCTTTCAGCAGAGGACTTAAGAGGACCTCTGCTGGCCACTTTAGACCAGGAGGGTGTAGCTTAAGTGCAGGAACAGTAGAGAAAAAAAAACACAATTGAATTGCATTTCACTTTTCAACCTTGAGCTTTGATTTTACTCAATGTTCCCTTGAAGATATCAGAAAAACAACATCTTCAGCTGGAGGAAAGTGGAACAACAGAACGACATATTATTTGGAATATTAAATATTGCGTAAACAAAATTCAGATTCAGTTTTAATTTCATGACAATGTACATTTTTATTAGCACACATCAAAACATGTCAATCTTCCACTTGCATTTTCTTTTTATTTTACAATGAGACTTTGTAAAATTCACCAATAAAACAACCAGTCTGAGAATGCTGGGGTGGAACGTAATAGTAGGCAATGTGAACATTCACACTTTTAGTATTACTGAATTTTAATATTCATAGCTTACTCTGAGGAATCTGAAGTCTCCAAACTTTCCTAACCTCATCATCTACGCTGTCCAAGACTTGAAACATGGCAGGATTTCCCGTCTGGGCGAAGTGCTGCAGTAATGGCTCCAAAACAGACACTGGAATGCTGAAGTTTAAGTGAGGATACGTAACTTTCGTAGCAAAGTCTCTTGTGTTGCTGGACACAATACCTGGATAAAAGAAAAGACATTTATGTCTGGCTGTTAGACTAAGGGAAACGCTGCGAAACAGTATTTGCATCCAATTTTTTGATATTTATCACAAACAGTTTAAATGTTTTCAAATAAAATATATATGCAATGACAAAATTAGGCAAAGGCAAAATAAACACAATATACATATTTATCTTTAAATCTGGAATGACAGAATTGTAATAAATCTCTCCAGCATTGGCCGACCTACCAAAATTTCTCTAAAAGCGTGAGCCATCCCAAAGAATCAACTACGCAACTGCAAGCCTCTCTTGTATCAGATAAAGACAGCATACATTACTTCACCATTAAATAGAGATAAAAGGGGAAAAGGGAATCGATGTTTGCACTATTTTTGAAGAGTCTACTGCCTGTCCGGAAAAAAAAAAAAAAAAACCCTGTGCAATTTAGAGATCATTTTACATCTGGTGTAAAGCTAAAATGGTCTTTTACAATAAGATATTCATATCAACAGTTTAACAAATTTGTGGCAGAATAATAGGGTGATGATGCATTGCTGCTTCAGGGCCTGTGTGACTTGCCTTAACTGACAGAAACACAAATTCTGCTCTCTACCAGAAAATCTGGCAAGAGAATGTCTGGCCATCAATCTTGACAGCAGTTGGGTAATGCAGTAAGACAACTATTCGAAGCAAAAGAGAACCCCCCCTCCCCATTATAAATAGTAAGATATAGTAAAAAAAAAAAAAAGTTAATGCTCGAAGGTGGAAGATTAAAAAATGTGGGCCAATAGCCCTCCACAGCATTGTAAAACACTCATTTCCAGTAATAGAAAATGTCTGGATGTTGCTACTAAAGGAGGTTTAGGGAGCAATTCCTTTTTCCACATGGGTGATACGTGCTGCAAAACTGGTTTGATTCATTGGATGAAATTATCATTTAAAACTGTTTTTGTGTTTCCTTATGATTTCATGCCTCTTACACTGTGTATAAAGATCTGAAACTACATCTTATTGGGCATTTCAAAAACATTTTCTAGATTTCAGCTTTTTTTCTTATTTCATATTGGTTAAATAACGCCCCCTACTGAGTGAAGTCAAGGAACTTCATGCTGCTAAAAAAGGAGTGTGATATACTGTACAATAAGCTTTATTAATTATCCAGACTATCTTAGTATTGCAATACAGATATATAATGGATAAGAATTGCTGCACAAATCAAGACTATTTCAGAGAATCATTTGAAACTCAAAGTTACCTAGCAACTCCCCCGTGCTGGCACGGATAACAGCACCACCACTGGCTCCACACTGCACTGCACATGTGGTCTGAAGCATCACCGGCTTATTATTCTTGATGATGACTCTGGACAGGATTCCTGAGGTCACTGAGGGGCCACAGGTTTTACCTAAAGCACCATAACCCAACACTACCACATCCTCACCTACAAACAGAAATAAACATATTGTTTATGCTCTGACAAAAATATTTAGTTATAATGCGTTTTTTGGAAAGTTTCTGAAGATTGACTCTTTTATCCAAAGCTTAGTTTACAAATTTGAGGGGAGAAAAACTGAAGTAAGGCTTTCAGTTCTTTATAACTCTGTCAGTTCTTCTTAGTCCTCACCTGGAAAAACTCTCTCCACACCCACCACAATAAACACCTTTTGGTCTACCAAAGATACATGCATTCAAAAATCTTTGTGAAATGTAACTGTTTTTACAACTATACAATGTATAGGTATGTCTGTTTCATGTTTGGTGGATGCTTCTTGAATCCATTCGTTTTTAATTAGTTAGTCACAAGCAAATATTTTAAGTAATAACAATGGCCAAGATAAATTAAAGGATTCGAAGTATCATAACTGCAGTATTAAAACTACAGTTTGATGCCTAAAAGCCTTACAGGATTGTAAACGAAAACTGCTATAAAATCAAATAACAGTGTCACAACGTTGAAGTTTCAAAATGACACCAATCCTTTTCTATTAGCTAACCTACAATTATTAATATCAATTATACATGCTTACCAGGGTGAAAACAGGTCGCTAACTGTGGCAGTACAACATCTGGTAAGGGCTCTTGAAGTTGCACCACAGCAACATCATATGGAGAATTTGCCCTTGAAGAGTATAGGACCTGACCGTTGACTGTCAGAAACCTGGTAAATGCAAGGCAGTAAGTACACTGAAGATATGCTTGAAACTGTATTCTTCATTCCACAAACTTCATTGCACTGACACTACCTTTTATTGGCATTGACTCTGACTTGAAGAGATTGTTTTCCATTGACCACATGTCTACATGTTAAAAGTACATGTGGGTTTAGCAGGATTCCAGAACCCCACAACTGGCCACTTTCGACCACAGCCACCGTGGGGTAATTTCCATCTCCTGACTTTTGGTTTGCACTGGATTGGGCTTGAGGGATGTCAGCAAGTGAGGTTGTTGAGATCTCTCTCAGTGACTGATGAGATGCGACAGTCTGTAGTACGTTTTTCAAAACCAAATGGAACGAACACACTAATGACAGGCCAATCCATTCATTTGACTTCCAACACAGTGGTGAAACAATGAGACCTATAAGATGCAGCTTGTCTCCATTGCTGACAAACAAGCCTCCTCCTTCAGTGCCAGGCAGGCAGCGGGCATCTGTCAAGATCAGGGCATTCTCTTCCCCTGCCAGATTACTCACGATGCCTTTGCTCAGGGTGCTCATGAACAGATCTGGACAGAAGGAACCAAACGGAGAGCCACAAGCAAGGACAGCATGGCCTTTTTTAAGGGATGTACTCTTCACCCAAGATACAGTTTGATGTCCAGTACTTGAGGCCAGGCTTGGCACCTTCAGGAGTGCAAACCAACTTAAGAAAACCGAGTTAAAGCGCAATTCAGCATCTTCATCACTACTGTAAAAGCTCCACTTTTCTGCTTCCAAGAATATTGTTTGAAAAGCCTCCTGAAATTCCGGACAGTTGACCATCAGAAGTAGCTCAGCATTTTGATGTCTTTTGGGGTGTGGATTCTTTATGCTGTGAGTGGTGCTTGTGTGTTCATCTGCTGTCAATTCTGCGCAATCTAAGGAAACTTGCATCTTGCTGTTGAAGCTGTTAGCGTGCAGAACCCTCAGGTTTGAATTTATCCGTTCTTTGCGGATTAAGAAAGAAGAAAACACTAAACCACTACACAGCACTAGTCCAGACTGCTGGTTTATAATGACTCCGCTGCAGCTCAGTGGACTTGGGCGGTGAGGACTGCAGCTGCTCTCTGAAACAGTGACAACACAGCAACTTTCCTCCACTGACATGTTCATTCGTTGTTAACACCGTGCAGTCAACCAAAACACTGGACATTTGTTATAGTGCCTCTTTTGTAATTTGAAGGTCTGTTGTGTTGGACACGTTTAGTTCAGGGTGGCTCTACTTCAGCACTGACATGTTGAGATGAACTTTCATCTTGATGACACACACTGAAATTAAGAGATAAGATAAGGAAGAACTATTTATCCAGAGGGAAATTATCGTGTCATAGGCTTGCTATGTGCAACCAGAAGCAATAAAATATAACAAAATAATAGAAATATATACAAACACAAACCCACACATTATATATAAATAAATACACACACACATATATACACACATATATATATATATATATATATATATATACACACATTATATATATATATATATATATATGAGAGAGA
>JBBMFX010000141.1:14046461-14061618 GCA_037832545.1 Rhabdalestes septentrionalis | reverse complement strand
GAGGGGCTGGCGACTGTCCAGGGTGGACCCCGCCTTCGCCCATAGCAGTTGGGATAGGCCCAAGTAAGCCCCCTCACCCCCCCCCCCCCCTCACCCCACCCCGAGTGCGGGATTAAGGGGTAGAAAATGGATGTATGTATGTTGAAGGTTATATTAGTTTTACCACAAAGCAACACAAATTAATTATTTTCTGCAGAGCATGGAACAGATATTTCACCCTCAAAAACAAAAAGGTATTTTACAGAGAGTACAGCTGTAGCACAGTTATGGAACTTGAGGAAAAAGCTTCAGTGCATAAAAGATACTGCATAGTCCAAGCTGCTGATTTCAAATGAGTCTTTTTGAACTGATGTATTTATTTGCTGTGATTTGTAAAGTGTGTGGATTGTACAGTGATTTACTCACTACAATACACTTCCCAGAATGTCACTTTAGCCTTTGTAGTACCTCTTTGTCTCATTATTAATTTTATGTGTACTTGTGTTTACCCCAGATATTCTCAAGCCTAGAGAATGAGGAACGCACTGCTTTATTTCAGCTGAGGCACAGACTGAGGCACATCTTTTCTTTTTTATTCCAATTCTTCGTTTAGTCTGCGTTAATAAGTGTCCTACACATCTTTGAATTGTCCCTGTGGAGTGCTGACTCTTGTCCTGGAACTGTCCATTTTCGTCTTCTTTGTTGAGAAGTTTGGGATCTGTTCTGAGTGGTTACTCGCGTAGATATTTTCTCTCTGGAGTGGAATATCAGGACAATTGTGCATGAATTGAATGACTAATATTTGCTGAACAGGTCATTTTCCTACTAGATATTATAACCTTTGTGCCATAGAAAACTATTCAAGTGTGAATTACATTGTCTAAATATTTATAGTATTATAATAGTAAAGGTTAGCACACCTGTCATGTCCCAAGACACCTCAGTGTATTTGAATAGTGATGGTGACATACTACATCATCACAAAACATAACCTCTTAAACTGCACTCCTTTTATAGGCCCGTATATAGGTCTACATCTCAGTTACGCTTGCAATGGCATGAATTACAAATGAGATGTTATTGCAGTTATTGAATCATTTAGTAGTTAATACATTTGTTCAGAGATAACCAGACCAATCACAAATTTATTTTCCATGTTATTGTACCTGTACAGGAGAGGCTCTCTGATGAGCTGCAGGCAGTATTGCATGGGTACATCAGAGAAGTTAACAGTGGTGACAAAGCTTATGCAAGAATTCATCTCTGCAACAGCCTCAGCAATACTTTTCATAAGTGGGGCATCAAATTCTGCCATGGCACTGACAACTATAGAGAACCTGAAAAACACCAGGATTTTCTTTATAGTCATATAGTCACTTATAGTCATTCACCTAAGGATTATACAAGCCGACATTACTGATTTAAGAGTTAGAGAACATGGGTAGTTTTTTTTCAGAATGTCTGTTTTGTTATGAATATGTCTTACTTTATTGAATATCTTTGCATATCTTATAAGGTCACTTGTACATACTTGTTTTTGACAGAGCTTTTTGACTCCTGGTTGAATAAGCTGAATTCCAAATCAGCAGCCACATCAACAGAAAGACCTCCATGAAAGAAAACATGTGCTTGTAGTCCAGACTGTAGAATTAGATTCTGTTGGAAGTAAGAGCACGCAAGCTTGTTTTACTCTTAATTTAAATCTTTGAATTCACACATCCGGTGGCATAACTACCATCAGTACAGGCCGGACAGTAACTTTGGGGCTCTATCCTTTAACATCTTTACCGAACTCAATACCAAATGAATGATGTGTAAACAAGCAAACCTTTTTTATTGTTTTGTTCTGATACTGTCATGTCCCTGGGTAATAACTAGGGGTCACCTTTAGATTGTTTGTGTGATATTTTGCTCCCTGGTTACACTGGTTTCTAATCAGGTGATTAAAAGGATCAGCTGCTGGTGTAATCAGGAAGAATTGGGACTGAGTTGAGTTTTTTAATTTAAGTGGGTTGGGGCCGACATGGGTTGTCGGTCCACCGTTGCCATCGCCTTTACAATTTTAATGACCCCTTTTGAAGCCAAGGGCTTTATGTTTGTTTTATTTTCAAATCTGTATCAACCTTTGAAAGGCCATCAAGCCTGTTTTTCTGGGGAAAACGGGACAATAGTGACAGATTTGACACAATTATCCTAATGCAATCTTTTTTTGTACGCCAGTTATGCCACTGCACATACAGTAAGCAGCACCTCCTAATTTAATCTAATCAAGTAAAAGGAGCCAAACCAGTGATTTGATTGTAGCTAAAATGAATATTGGACTTCCATGAGGAAAGGTCTGGAAATGGTTAGGTAAACATTTTGCCACATATAAACCCAATCTTTACTGTAATAATGTTCATTGTAGTTATTACAATATAACTGTTTTAACACTAATTTAACACTACAGACCAGTAGAAAACAGATTTTAATTATAATTTTCCCAGGTGCCTACACAGTACTTTATATGAGACAGACTAAAATGAGCTATGTCAAAAAACATTGGCTGAGAATGCTGATATTACCTGTCTCTGATTCATAATAAGAATATTTCCAGAGAGGATATTCATTGGTCCTTCAGCTGCTGAGAAGTACTTGCTCATTAAGTCACCATAACCTTTGAAGAAGACAATAGGTTGGATTTGCACACCCAGAAACATGGCAGACATTCCTGCCATTAGCTCCTCATCCTCGGATTCCTCAGTCAGCTCAGACTCAAACAGTGTGTCAAAACCACCCAGTTCTAAAGAAACCTGAGAAAATAGAAAAAGTTAATCTCTAAATATATAGGACTAATTTGAATCTAGTAGACAGACTAGACACTCTTTTCAGGCCAGACGCCCACTCCTGCAATCAAATCTGCGGAGTCCCTCGCTGTCTTCAAGCATCTTCAAGGAGCACCTTGTTGACCTTGTTCTTGTGATCTTTTATACATCTTTTTCTGTATATTTAAAAATTAAAATGCCCACAGGCACTAACAGTTTTTGCTTAAAAGCAGATTTTTTTTTAGGTATAGCTTTACAGGCATGAAAAACAGATATGGACTACTTGAGCACTGATGTATGTCACTTTGGAGAAGCGTATCTGCTTAATGTCATAAACATGAACTGCAACAAAAAGCTTTAATTGATATGAGCTGAAATCACTAAGATTTTGTGGTAACCAAAGAGACATTATGCAAAGACTGCTTTTGACTTCAAAAGATTATTTACATACATAATCATATGCAAGATTTCAAAGAAGGGAGAACACCATATCAGCACCATAAAATCATATGAGTCTAGGTATCAGACTAGTGTGCTTTGCTTCACTTCACAGGCAATTTTAATCAACATTTCCTTTTTAGGCTTTTGTCATTTCAGCAATGATTTCATGGGCATTTTAGCTTAATCATCATTGAGGACTGAATACCTGTAGTGAATGTGAACTTCCTCCTTTGCTTTGAGTAGAGAAAAGGCCATTACTTTGTTTCAGAGCTCCGGTTTCAGAAAAGAGGAAATCAAAGTCGTACAACATAATTGTGTCTTCTGTGTCTGTAGAAAGTTTAACAAATTGAAATGCAAAATAAATTTCTAAGAAACTATCAAATGAGATGCTGATTTCATACTGTGTTATACAGTATCATATAATGCATAAAACTTCTTAGTATGTGTATATCAAACAGAGTAGAACCAATGTAGTCTAATTGAAATTTAAATGTCATACCTGCTATCAGCCCAGTATATGATGCCGAACAGCCAACTCGTCCAAGATGGTGATAATTGTTCAGCTCTGGATCTTTCAAAACATTTAGAATGATATTCCTAAGGAGAGAGATGTTTTAGTAAAACAAATCTTTCACATAATAGCAAATAAGTGAAAGCAACATGGCAACAAACTAGCACATTATATTCATTACAAGATCCAATTCACATAACAGACATCTTTTATCTATCCTGCCATGTCAGAGAAACTCTACCTGGCTGGGTTGTCTGAGTGTAGCAGACTCATTATTTTGGCAGAGAGGAACTTAGAGACCTCAGGTTTTTCCTTTGCTATTCTAAGGATCACATCTCTGACGTCTGTGTGTTGAGGATCCTGTGTGAGTAGGATCTGGGCAGCAGCCACTCGCACAGTACCAGAAAAGGTCCTCTTTCTTTGACTGAAAATGTCTCTAACACGCTCTTTAACCTGATGAGAGAAAACATACACCATAGAAGAATTTTACACTTCTTATGAAAGTTTTCAGTTGTTTTTTTGTACCCTAAGTGCTCAGGAACTGATCTAGACTGGAGCAGGATGTTTTTCCTGTACCTCGTTTGTGATATGTTGGGATGGAAGTTGTTGCAAGGCTGAGAGCACGATGCTTGATAGTGATTTGGACTGATCAATATACCGGAGAATGTCTGGCACTGTCTCTGGGAGAAGAGCACTTTTCAGAGCCAGAAGGTGTGACTTCAGCTCAGTTTCATCTTTGGCTGCACTCAAACCTTCAAGAATGAGTCTCTTAGCATTTGATACTTCCTTGAAAGAAAAATACAAGAAGATAAAATAAACAAAGCAGGAAGGTTGGTTAGATTATAAGGTAATCAAGTTGTGAGTACTAATTGATTCTCCTTTCATTTCAGATTCCTGCCGAGTAGAACAAATGCTGCATTCATGATTGTTGGATATCAATGAAAAATATAATATTTTCATATGAGAAGCAAAAAGGGAAAGAAATTGTAAAAGCCTATCTGGACCATTTTGTCCATTTGTAATGATGGGGAAGGGAAGTTTTCACTTGCACATGTTTACATTCAAACAGTGATGCAGCTTCCTATTGAGCAGGCAGGCAGGTTGCATTGGGACTTTGGGGTTCCACGACACTGAACACCAGGGTGCATCTTCATTGGACTCACTCCTTATGCAGTTGTTTACAATATCTCACAATACTTATAATACAATAACTAAACATCGTTTTGACAAACAAACAGCATGTAAATAAGCAAATGTTTTCATTGTTGGGGATCAATTTGAGGTCATTTTCCGGTGGAGGCCTACAAGTTCCCAGTCCTGCCACTGCACACATCATAACCGCTTTGACCAACTGCCATAATCATCATAGTGTTTGATGTATTTCATATGAGAACCATTGGGCATTTCTTTCATAAAACAAAATGATTGGATTTTGCTTTGCTTTGGATTGTATACTTGGGTTGAAATCAATAAATTAACAAATAAAGAAATAAATAAAAGTCAGGTTACTGTCTGTGATATCACAATATACTATTGTACATCAAAACAAAAGAGTTTATATCTTACTTGCAGGCTGCACATGTTTTCAGAACACATTTTTCTTATCACTGTCCCAAGAACAATGAGACCAACATCATGTGTTTCACACTGTCCTGATACGTGAGATAGAATGTGCTGCAACAAAAACATAGAAAGATTTAGTAAAAAGTGGAATATTACAATTTAAAAGACAATTTGGCTTGAAAAAATACAATAAAAAGCTCATATCTCACTCACAGTAATTACACTTATCAGATGAGGGGATGGCTTAGAGGAGAATGCACATGAATAGAGGAATTTTTGAAGCAGTGGAGCTGTCTTTGGGTCTGTGATGTCTAAATACGAGACAACAGCTTCTAGTGCAGCAGGAGTCGAGGCCACGGCCACAGCTTCTATTAGAAAAGGGCTAAAGCATAGAGTAAAAACAGAAAAATTCTCAGGGACTGGAAGGACACAATATAATGGCACACAGTTGAAACACTTGGTACTTACACTAACATGCTGTTTGAATGATCTAAAATGTTTCTAATGTCGTCCTTTTCCATACTGCGCAGACACTCTGTCAGCCGGAGGAACACTTTTGTTGAAGCTGATTGATCTGTGTTCATCCCTTTTGCCTTCAAATGATCAAGGAGTTTAGAAATCTGAAAGGATTTCAAAAGATCACAGCCTGTCAGAGTAATGCAGGATTGAAACTGTGCAAATAAACTATATACAAATAAATTTTCCAGTTTTGTTTTTTGAATACAGAAAGAGGCCTTTAAACTTTAATTATAAATAAAGTAATAGAAATATTCCAAAAGTAAATATTTTTTAATAACCTTTAAATGAGCTTACAGAACAAGTAAAAGTGTTTGTTTGACACCAAACCCCCCCCCCCCCCCCTGTGTTTTATATGCATAGTGCTGGAATGTCAGGTCTGGCTTCCTAAACTAAACCTTAGAAAATGATTTTCATTTTTTCGCCCACATTTTGACCTTTTGAAGATCTTTTTCAACAGCATCTGCACAATACAAACATGCATGAGCATTTTGCTGCAGTAAGTGAATTAAACTTATTGAGTAGCAGCAGGAAATATCTAATTTCAGAAGACACTGTAGACTGCGGTGAGCGATTTTCCTCTCAGCTTTTGTTACTTACTGGATATCCACAGAGAGCGGGCTGTCTGACAGCAGTGATGGCGTGAATCGTATGATTTCCTTTGTAAGAAGTGAGTACCTCCTGTAGTTCTCCCTGGGCCTCCTCTTTAGCAACAGATTTTGTCGATAAGAGTCCTAGGAGCTGCCTGAAGCCAGCAGCACACACATCATCCAATTCAGTCTGATACAATGCTCACACAGTTGTGCTTCTATTTTCTTATGTGAAACCTTCTATGATGGAGTCCCTGAATCTGGTTTAACAACTTTAGAATTTGTGTTATTATAATATACTGTGTAATTATTTTTTTGGTTGCCAAATTACACCCAAATGCCAATATGTTATTAATAAAATACCTTGAAGAAATATGGATTCCAACTGTAGTCTGTTCATCCAAAACCAATGAACGAAATTCCTGCGATGTTACTGACTTAATATTGCTGCCCTCCAGTGTGAACACTGTTTCAGAGCTGCCAGTTGAGCTTACCTTTAATATCTAAAGCCACAAAACAAGACAGGACAAAAGGCATGAGGTACTGTTCTTGATCTTTGTAAGTAAATCAAAGCTCTTTAAAATGTCCCAGTGTTGTGCATTTAGTTGAAATTCAACACTTTTATGAGAAGGCTGACAATACTATAGTATCCCATTATATCCTTAAGTACAGCTGTGCACATAAGTTTACATACCCTGGCAGAATGTATGATTTCTTATCCATTTTTCAGAGAATATGAATGATAACACAAAAACTTTCCTTTCATTCATGATTATTGTTTGGGTGAAGCTATTTATTGTCAAACAATCGTGTTAACTCTTTTTAAATCATAATCACATAAACATAAACTACCCAAATGACGCTGATCAAAAGTTTAAATATCCTGGTGATTTGTCCTGATAGCATGCACACAAATAGACACAAACAAATTGACACATAACTAGGGGGTGTGTATAAAAGGTCTGTGAGTTTCTGGACTTCTGACAGACCCTTGCATCTTTCACCCAGTGCTGCACGGATGGTTTTTGGATTCTAAGTAATGGGGACAGCAAAAGAATTGTCAAAGGATCTATGGGGAAAGGTAATTGAACTCTATAAAACAGAAAACGGAAATAAGAAATTATTAAAGGAAATGAGAATGGCACTTGAAGACAAATGGGGTGCATAGTCGAGTTGCCAGAAGAAATGTCACAAAGTATCCCACTTACAATATGCCAAACAGCACAGAGATAAGCCGCAAACCATCTAGCACAAAGTCATTTGGAGTGATGAGACAAAAATGGAACATTTGGAGAGGAGTCAACAAGGCCTTTGACAAAAGATAAACCACTCCTATTGTAAAACATGGTGGTGGATCGCTGACGTTCTGGGGATGTTTAAGCTACAAAGGCACAGGGAATTGATGGCAAGATAAATGAAGTTAACCAAAAATGATTGGAGCAGAATAAAATAAAAATGCAGCAAAATAAAGTGAGGGTTCTAGAGTGGCCGTCTCAGTCTCCTGACCTCAGTATCATTGAGCAACACTAGGGAGACCTCAAATGTGCAGTTGCTACCATTCAGATTCTCTGAAAAATGGTTAGGAAATTATAAATGTAAACTTATGAGCACAACTGTACCTCACACCCCAGCTGTGACATGTGCCACGAAGATATATAACACACATTCATTTTTGTAGATGTGTGGACATTCAGTGTCATACCTGTTCAGAGAAGGTTTCATCCCTTATGTTCTTTTCACAGTTCTCATAGTCCTTGACTTTAATGATTTCATCAATTGAGGTGTGGTAAGAGACCTGACATCGACCTGTTGCATCATCCTAGAATAAAATGAGTGTAACTATAAAAACCGTAGTATGCAAAAGAAGGCAGGTGGATTGAGTCATTTGAGTAATAGTCTTTATTTCTGAAAGTAAGGAATATCTAAAACCCTTTTAGCTTACTTCTATCACAACCCCAGAGGGAGTCTGAATCTGGAGCAGTGATGCCAGTCCTTTTTTGAAATTCAGAGACCTGGTTTTGTCTTTAGAGGTGTCAAAAACTGTTTGAATCTAGATTAGTGCCAAAGATGTTAGTGAACATTCAAGAATGATGTGCAAAAGTACATTTGCAGTTAAAATACAGTAACATTGACATTTTCAGTTTAACAACCACTTGTATAGAGCAAAATGATGAAATATGGCACACAGAGCAAGAGATATTTCACAATGTTTGGTTAAATGAACATACCTTTCCTGAATTAAAATGTACAATAAATGCTTCCATAATGTGGTCAAAGTCTTTTCCCATCTCATCCACAGTAAAGTGTTTGCTGGTGTCAGTTGATGTGCGAGTAAGTTTTAGATCTTGAAACTGGGACAGAGAAGTAACAGCCACATCCAACACTAAGGAGACATTCTACCACGTGTATAGAAGAGCTAACCAAAGATATGAGCAAAGCTGAAATGCTGAATTGATTTGTTCTGCCTCAAAGCAGTTTTAATGTTTAGATTATCATTTAGACATTTTGTGTAACCCTTAAATTAATGCTATCATATAAACTTACTTTAAAGTGCAAAAGTTGTTCTTCCTGCTTCTGAGGGTTCTTCCATATGGACTGGATCTGAATTACTGCCTCAACAGTGCTCGCATTGACTTCTGCAAGGTCCACAGAGATGGGAGCTACTGCTGTGGAAATGCTGTACTCGAACTCATACAAGACCCCGGCATCAAAGTGTAGGACTTCACTGAAGGCTGAAGAGTCAACACTGTTACTAGTAAAACTGTCCTTTGAATGTGATGTCCTATTGAATTTGAAACCCCTGCATTTCAGAGCTGTTAGTAATTCTGCATTCACATTAGAAAAGTCAGACCCATAAACCACTGAATCAATGAAATCTCTCATTTCCCAACTCTGGTCCTGCTGTTCCCTTGTACTACAAAATTTAGTGGGTTCCCATCAAATTCATGTCATCCATTAGGACAGTAAAAAAACAACTAAATATAAAAATCATAATGTACAATAAGAAGAATGTAAAATATAAAATAAATGTAGAAAGACATTTTACATTACCCATCATATCATTTCTAATTCCAGAAAAAAGAAGAAGGCAAAACGTCAGATATTCGGCAGGCTTCATGTTTCAGTGCTGTAGTTCCAGGTTATACTGGCAGCTTTACTAAGTCAATCTGACAAAGTCAACAAAACTTGGCCCAATTGAGAATGGAGATGATGCAATTCGGAAGCTGACAATCTTCTAGATATCCCTTCCTGCACAGAGACCACATGCTACATATATATTTTTTAGTTCATCAAAAAAGATGTGACAAAGAAACTATCAAGTCCAAAGCTGGAACATACCTCTAATATAAATAGCATGATGTGGGATTGTTTCCTATAGCACGTTAATTAATGCTGAAATCTGAAAGTGGTCATTCTGCCGATAAGTTAAAGCTTCTCTTATTTTTCCTCCTTCTTTATTCTTCCTGTGATTTTAAGACTATTCTATGAAAACAACTACTGTTGTCACTTTCTCTATATGTCCTGCTATATTTCTCTCCCTTGCTCTCATATATGTATAGAGGAAACTCACAATTATGGAGAAATATATAACTCAGCCCACTTCTGATCTGTATAATCAAGATTTCATTAAGTAAACTTGTACTCTATTGGGTCTCTCTGACCTGTCCTTTGGACATGCGCCCCGTGGAGTCTAGCTGGAAACTAAAATCTTAGTCTTTTATCTTATGAGAGGTAAAAAGGTCACATTTCAGTGAGATTTGTCATAGTGAAAGCAAACTACTGTGTACCTGTGATAAGGTGGCTCGTGGCCTAACCGGGCACAGTGACACTACTGCAATTGATCTGGTCAAATCTGTTCCAACTGACCTGAGGCTGCCCTGAGTCTTTTGTGTTCCTCAGTAAAGTCTCAGCTAATCTGAAATTCACACTTAAAAATAAAATAGTTTTTATTATCTGCACTCTGTTGTCTAGAACCTCAGTTACACCCCCTCCATTTTTTGTTTCTATACATGCAAGATATCTCCAACTTTTACATAAACTGAAAAACCTTTATCACAGATGCCAATATTCGTTTTTAAAAGCAGTGTAATTCCTTCCCCTCTTCATGAAGGACCCTGCGCTCCGAACAGAAAGCTTCTACCCTCACATATTTGGCTGAATCTCAGAGGTTTAGCCTTGAAATATATAAAAGGCTTTCCACAAGATTGTGGAGTTTCTGTGGCAATTTGTGCCCATTCATTCTGTAGTGTTTATGAAGTCAGGTACTAATTGCGGACATGAAGGTCTGGCCCACAATCTCCACTCCAATTCATCCCAAAAGTGTTGGATGAGGTTGAGGTCCGGGTTCTGCACAGGGTTTGGTCAAGTTCTTCCACACCGGTCACAGTCTTGCAGGAATAGAAAAGGTTCCTCCCAGACTGTGTAAAAAATGCCTTGGTGTGCTGAAATATTAAGATTGACGATAATTTTGCCCATATAGTGTGTTTTGTACACCTCGAAGTGCATGTGGGGAGCAGGTAGGTCACTAAAGTCCCGGTTGGTTTAACAGTCAGGCGTCCCAATACTTTTGTTCATATAGTGTATATCTTCATATAAACAGTATATTTGAAGATAATTCAGAGAAATTTGTGGCCCAACAGCTATGTGGACAACACGCGATAAATGACCAAGCTTTCCAAGAGGAGTGGAGGCTGTTACAGCTGCAAGAGACCAGCTCCATTTCAAGCATATTAATCCAACGTGATTAAAGTACATGCAATTGGAATGGCCAGGCGTCCCAATATTTATGTCCATTGTGTTGAGTACAGGCTACCGATATAGTAACAAGGCCTAAAAACGTTTGAATAGATCAGTAAACCTTCATCTCATTATCAGAATATTTTTTTCTCTCGGAGCTTTTACAGTCAGGCAGACTAAACACCTACCCAAACATCAGGCATATCGTGGGGCAGGTTCGGGTCCTTCTTCCTTTTCCTCGTCCCTGAGCGAGCCGACGCCAAGATGGTGCGTTAATGTGTCAAAAACCTAACGATAATCTTAAAAAATCTCATACATCTTTAAAGCTAGGTTTGTGGAAGTTGTGTAATAATGTGTTATAGTTAGTCCGCGAGACGTGTTCCCCTATATTAAGATGAGTTTATATATGTTTGTGTAGTTTTTCGGCCTGGATTGAGGTAGCTCCTGTTTGGCTGTGTTTAGGTGTGTTTTGGTGTTTTTGTGTGTATTTAACTGCTGAAATAGAAAGTCGAGGACTAAGCTTTTGACGCATAAAACCTCATTTGTATTCTTCATTGTGGAAAATGTACTTTGTGTTAGCTTAGTGCTCAATTAGTTAGCTAACACGGGCTCAAGGAAGATTCAGAATCGGTTAAATTAAGCAGTATTTTTGGACAGGCTGTTTATGATTACAGGTATCATTATTACGTTAATCAGACATAGTTTGAGAAGGGGGTTTTATGTTCTGGCTGCTTCAGTTAGAGCATCCCAGTAAGGTTGTCTTAAACGAATGCTAACCTACTAGCCAATGGTTTGATTTTCCCTTTGAAACGAACATCTGATGTTCGAAGTTGAGAATTAATTTTGTTTATCCTGAGATAAATTCTTGTTTATAGGAAGTTTAGTGCGACAAGTGAAAATAAAGAATTGTACAGTAGAAAAATGATAATGGTGCAACACAATGACAAGAACGTTAGTGTGACAAATAACAGTGTAACACTGTCATTGCTATGTATACAGATTGTGTGCAGTACTAACAGATCAGTAGAGCAGAGCGGCTTAGAATTTATGCAGGAAAAATAAATGCAATAAAATAAGTTGACAAGGAAATGAGTAACAAAAATGTGCAATAGTCCCTAACGTGCAGAATCATTTGAAGTTGTCTGAATTGATACGGAATCATTTATGTGCCTTTCCATGTGATCTCGCTGAGAACCCACTATGTGCAATTATATATTCCTAAACACGGTCTGTGTTAGAATTCACTTATCTAGAGGGGACTTATACATAGTATTTATACCCAACATTTGTGTGTCTATTATAGTATACTTCAAAATTAGATGTTTTCTGCAGATCTCTGTATAGGGTTCATTAAGTGTTCTTGTTTGGGGGTTTTTTAACGGCTGTAACGCAAGCTGTTTCCTTGTTCTGACACTGATGTACTCTTAGTTATTTCTCAGATACTTCCATCTTTTGGAGATGAGAAATTGATGTGATACTTAAGATTTGTCAGCTAATTTGTAACCTGAGGCTAGTTTCTTTGATGCACACACATTTGGCTGCTAAAGGGTTAATTCAATCAGTCCTTTCTTTTGCAGAATGATACAGTCACTCTCAGGACTCGGAAGTTCATGACGAACCGCTTGCTTCAGAGGAAGCAAATGGTGAGTTGGTCAAAGGTGTAATCTCATTTTTGCGATTGTGATGTTATGCATGGTAGATAACTGATGGCACGTTCTTTCCTTTTCAGGTTCTTGATGTCCTTCACCCTGGCAAAGCAACAGTCCCCAAGACTGAAATTAGGGAAAAGCTTGCCAAAATGTACAAGACCACCCCTGACGTAGTGTTTGTCTTCGGCTTCAAGACTCAGTTTGGAGGCGGCAAAACATCAGGTTTTGCTATGGTCTATGACTCACTGGACTACGCCAAGAAGAATGAGCCCAAATACAGACTGGCCAGAGTAAGCTACTGCTCTATGGCTTATTTTGCTTTCAAATTGCCAGTTTGGATCTGCAGTTTAGACAGTTCAATAATGTGTAATGATGGGTGCTAAAAATTGTCTTTCAGTTACGGTGCAATTAATTATTTTTTCCCTCGCCCTCTCAATTTAAAGCATGGTCTCTATGAGAAGAAAAAGACATCCAGGAAACAGCGCAAGGAAAGAAAGAACAGAATGAAGAAAGTCAGAGGCATCAAGAAAGCCTCTGTTGGTGCTGCTGGCAAGAAGGTATGATCAGTCTGTTTGATTTACTGCTGGTCATTTCCAGGCTTTAGAATGCCACCTTTTCTCAACTTTTTCATTTACACATTTCTGCTCTGCTTTAATGTCATCTTCCCCCTCTCATGTGTACTTCTGGACTGTAGAAGGTAAACATTTTTATTTGTGAAACAGTGACTGTAGTGTGGCCTTAAGTTAGCTTAAAACTTACCACGTAGTGGGTACGGACTACCTGATAAAGTAATTACAGGCTGCTCATAGGTGTTAAAAATCCTCATTATCTACTCACTCCATTAAAGGGTAGTGTGCTTGTTGTGTGCACTAATAGTCAAGTGACCTAAACGTACTGTACTGATGAGCAGATCATTTAAAGTCCTGCTTGAAAGAAAACTAATAAGGATCTGGTTAATGGCTGTGCCAAATGGAAAAGCAAACATAGAGAATGTATGTGTTTAAGGTTACTCAACAAATCTCATTTTCCTCCCCATTTATGCCCTTTTATTTTGCCTCCCCGGATGTGTTCAGAAATGAGGTGTCAGGAAAAGGTAGAACGGAAATTGGCATGGTGTGCTGATTGCAATCCACTTTTACCTTTAGTTTGAGTGCTTTGCATGTTAAACCCCAATGTCTCACCTCTAGAAAATCCACAGTTTGAGATCACTTTCTGACTGAATTAAACAAATTAACTGTTGTCATTGTATCGTGTGAAATAAATGTAAGCCACGGTTTGGGAGCAGCATGTGGTGGTTTTAACTTTTGTACTTTTCCTGGAGTGAAGCAGATGTTAAAACTCAGCTGCATGCTCGCTCACGTGACTTACCGAGTGAAATCTGAACACACTTTTGTCCCCCTAGTATTACCCTGTGGTGATTGTAGTAAGCTCCCTGTAGAGTACATATGACCTATGTTTACTTTTACCCTTGTCAGTGTAAGGCAGGTAAACCTGGTGCTGGAATTGTCTGCTGCTGTCTGAACTGTGCTTTCTTTTCTCCAACAGTGAGACCTTCGGGGAAGACCATCATCCTGAACATGTTCTTGTAAATTGTCAACAAATAAATTCTAAAAAAAGATTTTGTCTACAGATTAGTTTTTTTAACTAGCCTCACTTAAATATTGCTAATATGTATTCTGAGTATTCACAAACATTTACATAGGTGGCAGAGACTAAAAACACAATTTACAAGCTGTTCTCTTACACAAGTTTGAAGATCAGATAAGACATACCTCTTCAGTCTGTAGTGTACCTGTGTAGTAAACTAGTCATGCAGATTTTTTTTTAAATCTGAAGGACTGGAATCTGTTGCAATTTTGCTGGTTTTTTGCTGTGTTTTACAGTCACCAAATTTGGGTTTCTGAGGTTAAGACTGAAGACTAACCCAGTTGTGGCGCTATAACCACTGCATTTTGGCTAAAATCTTTTTCTATTTTAAAAATGGTTTGCTTTGGATATCTCATGCCTTTGCAAGCAGTGCAGTGGTTGAGGCATTTAAACTTCATTTGTCAAATGCTTCGTTGAGCAGCTCAGTTCAAAATGACTTGAAACTTCCTCATGGAGCTTGATACCCCATTCAGTGATACAGTGGCCCATTGGTGCATGTTTATCTAGGTGGTGCTGTACTGGATAAACAACTGATATTGATGTATTTGGGGTGGGTGTTTGGATTTCCTTTTCCACTGATGCAGCGTACAATCAAAAATGCTGATCACTACAAGTAATGTAATGACCACACTTCAGGCTAAACAGATGATTGGGCATGAATCTATTGGGGGGGGGGGGGGGGGGGGGGGTCTTGTGCTTACTACCTGCCCCAACTTTGTC
>JBBMFX010000141.1:14018018-14033767 GCA_037832545.1 Rhabdalestes septentrionalis | reverse complement strand
AACACTCATAAATTTACTGATGAGCCAAAACATGACCACCTAGCTAATATCCTGTTGGTCTGCCACATACCGCCAAAACTGGCCAAGACATAGACCTCTCTCTGAGTGTGCTCTGTAGAATCTGGCACCAAAATGCTCCCGACAAATCCCATAGGTTCAATAAACTGACCACTGTTGGTAGTCATGTCAAATTTATTTATATAGTGCTTTTTACTACTGATGTTGCAAGCAGCTTTAAAGAATCTGGATCTGAGCCCATAGTGAACAAGCCAAAGATGACAGAGGTGAGGAAAAACTCTATAAAGCTGGAGGAAGAGATCTTGGAAGGAACTAAGATTTAAAAGGAGAGCCCACCCTCCTCTTGTTGGCACTGGATAGCAAGAGAGGATAAAAGAATATCACTGTGACGATAGCTAATATTATATGCGTAACAGAGGTCCACAGTCCCAGTCACTGAAGAGGAGTAGAATCAAGTTAGGAATAGAGTGTGTAATTAGTTGCAACAGGTTCTGTTTCAGTCTGTGTGAGTAGCAATGACTTGGCTCAGTGTTGGGCATCACTTGCAGGTGATCTTTAGTGGTTAAACTAGACTAGAGGACAAAATATCAAGAGATTCCTACTATGGTCAATCTGGTCTAGAGTACAGGTGAACTGGAAACCTCAACAATGGTTGATCAAGCTAAATGAGTGCCCATTCCTTGCAGAAATTATGGACAATTCTGGAATGAAATAAAACAGAAAGTGCAAAAGTGACTCAGGCCAGGCTAGTTATAACAGCCCAGCTAAAAAGGACAGAGCCATGGGGACCACTTCCCAAGCCATGCCTTTTTATCTCGTTATCATATTTAGTTTTTCCTCAAAGTAATTTGGGTATTTACCGCTGGGCATTTCACCTGCATGCAACATACCAATTACTGACCGTTCACTTACCATCCAGTATATCCAATACTTATGACATATGCAGCAAAATCAAGGTCATTTGATGAGTCTAAAGACAATAGTGAAATTAAAACATAAAATGTGTCATATGCTTAAGCTTGGGTACCCTTTTAGTCAAGACACTTTTAGACTCTTTTGAGCTGCAATCACAGTTTTTTCTCATCTTTTCTTTGCAGAAAACATCTTACAAGCACATGTTAAAGATCACAGATTTTCTATATCATTCCAGTCTGGGGGCAGCAAATGTTGTTCTGGAACCTGAATCTAGGGGACAAAAGTTTGCCCAGCTTGCCTGTATGGATGCACTGGTCCTGGACCCACCTCTGGGCATTTAGCGAGGTGTTTTTTTGATTGATTGTTTGTATTGTTTGTCTACGTGTTGTGTGTCATATTTCTGAAATTGGCTTTTGTGATGAGATCACAGTTAAGATTACCTTCTGATAACTCCTCTATGTAGATATATGAGCAACATCATTGCACAGTGGGTTGGTACATTGCCAACTAAATCTTCCTGTGCGTCTTTGACACAGACGTGTAAATTTTGCTTGGCAACTAGAGCAGTTTATTTCAGAGATTTTTCTTGACCATTCTTAATGATATTTTGGACATTAAAAATTACAAGCAGGAAGCATCCCTGGACAAGAGAGTGTCTATACAAAATTTTGGAGATTTAGATCTGCTAAGTGGGCCAATAAGATGCTAAAAACTGCTGTTTATGATCATTTTTGTTCATCTGTAGAGAACGCACCTCTGCACGTTCTAATGGACAATTATTAATGACCTTTTCTTTCTCTGGAAAATCAATAAAACATATCATGACTGGGAATGTTTGTCTACATCTGTACCAGAGAAACACTACATTAGCATATAAGTATCCTGACACCTTTTTTAGTTTTACTGAAATTGAGCTGCTTCATTCTCAATCATTTATAGAACTTATACATCTCAAAATGAAGGCATTTCCAGTATAATGGGGCACTTTGAAACAACCTCAAATGAAAAAGATGTATTGTCCAGTATGTGTCTTTGTATGTTCGTCGATCTAGTTTAAACACAGAAAACTTGAAAACCTCTAGCAATATTTGTTCACATATATAAGACTCAATATAAAAAACTTTTATTATATTAAATGACTATGGCTCATATTAAGATATGAACTTTGATTCACTTAAATAAATAAAGTTTATTTCACCTACATATTAATCTGGTGGTTTAGTTCTCAGGGAGTTGTCCCTGTGATCAGAAGGTCATGTGCTCCAATCCAAGGACTGCTAGTTTTACCAGTGATGTACTCTTGAACAACGTACCGTCCCCACACACTGCTTCCTGGATGCCTCTCAGTGGTGGCTGCCCACTGCTTCACTTGGCGGTTGGGTTAAATGCAGGGAAAGAATTTCACATTGTTCACACTGTGTGCTGTGGTGTGTTCATGCATGACAAAAGGGGGCCACTTTACTTTTCCAGGGCTTTGTTATACAGTACTGTGCAAAAGTCTTGGGCAAATTCTACATAAAACCTGTTTACTACTGGATAGTAGTGTTAAGTTAGTGTTAAAACAGTAATATAACAATAAATACAATTAACACTTTTATAGTAAAATGTGGTTTTAAATGTTTTCCTAACCATTTCCAGACCTCTTTCCTCTTTCTCATGGAAGTCCAATATTAATTTTAGCCACAACCAAATACCTGGTTTGGCTCGTTTTACTTATTATAATATTATATTTATATTATAAATTATTATAATAAATTAGGTGGTGGTGCTTGTTTGTTTACGTTTATTCTGATGTTCACGTGTGTTTTTGCTGGCAGGAAGAAACCCACTGCTGATAGAAACAGATTCAAACAATTTTCATAGTTGCCTAAGACTTTTGCAGAGTACTGTATTTCTGTAGTGCAGTCTTACTACTACCAGAACAATAAATATTTATGAATATTTATCTTTTTCTATTACTTTACTCAGATAAAGTATTCTGCTAAAACAATGCAATACCATCAAAGCGAATCTTGACAGGTATTTCTGTTGGAAGAACATTAAGTTGAATAATACAAGCAGCTTCCAAGCTGAAGATACTTCTGCAGTATTTGACTTTACCAGGCTTGAAACAGCATGGAATAGTACTTATATCCTTTGAGCCATCTGGTTGAGTTTCAGACTGAAAACAACCATTATAAAGTTCACCTTTCCCATCTATTTTATTGTTCTGTTTGGCTTTGCAAGCCTATTTGGAGAATAAAAATGTTCTTTCCTTGTCATGAGTAGTGCTTGCAGGGGAAAACTGGCAGTACTAAATTGGGGAGAAAATTGGGCAGAAATGAAAAAAAAAAGAACTTTTCCAAGTCAAGAGCAGCTGATACTGTGTGCTTATTAGTAGGGATGGAGTCGAATACAAATACTGTATTCGGAAAGGCACAAATAACGTGATTTTTACGAATACCGTTTTCGGACAAATACTTGAAAAAATATTTGCATTCGGGAAACCCCGCCCCCGCCTGCGTTCCATGGTACACACTCCGCCTCCGACCCTCCGGTACACCCTCGCTTTCGAGACTAGAACCCCCGCCCCCCGGTACGCCATCGCGTTCGGGAGTTGAACTTCCGCTCCCCCCAGTACGCCCTCGCTTTCGGGAGTTGAACCTCCGCTCTCCCCAGTACGCCCTCGCTTTCGGGAGGTGGACCTCCGCTCCCCCGGTGTGCCCTCGCTTTTGGGAGGTAACCCCCCGCTCCCCCCGGTACGCACTCGCGTTCGGGTGTAAAACCTCCGCTCCCCCCGGTACACCCTCGCGTTAAGGAGTAGATACGCCGCTTCCACCCCCACCGCCTGTCACACACTCAATTTCACTAGTAGATTCGGGGAGCAGCGGACGAATTTATGAACTTTATCCGAATAAAAATACAAATACGAATACGAATAATTTTCCTTTTTAACAAATACAAATACAGATACAAATAGCAGCCGCTCTGCACACCCCTACTTATTAGTAAGAAAAACAGAGCTGAGCGAGTGATTAAACTGGATTTTAACCTGGTGCCAGTACGTCAATAAGAGAACATGAGTAAGCTTGTTCACTTTCATCTTCTTGGGAAAGCTCTCTGTAATTTACTGCACCGACTCATTGTCAGGCCTAGTCTGACGATTCATTAAGGCAGTAAGACAGCAGAGAGACTGAACTGTATCGAGTATTACAGCTATGCTGCCATAAAAGATTAGGGTGACGTTTTCCTCTTGTTTCACAATCAGTTGTCTTTGTCTGCTTCCAGAATCAGAATCAGAGAAAGGTTTTTCACAACAAGCAATTTGCTTGCCCTTGTAGAGCAATACAGCTTGTTTCATGACTAAATCTGCCTTTTGATTGAGGCCGGAGCATGTGGCTCGACAGCTAAAATGACTAGAGAAGCACTTGAGACTGGGTGGTTGAAGAAGTTGCAGAATGAGCAACAATAGAGCGAGGGAACACACAGGGCTCGCTTTGCTTTGCTTGTGTGGCAATGGGAAAGATGACATAAATGGGGCTTTCAACTCAGGGACTGGTAACAGATGGCGTTGGAAAATGAGGCTCTTCTCAACAGCATTGACGCACACTCCCGGGGCGCTCTCTCTCTCTCTCTTTCCTCTCTCTCTCTCTCTCTCTCTCTCTCTCTCTCTCTGTCCTCTCTCTCTCTCTCTCTCTCATTCCTCTCTCTCTCTCTATTTTCTCTCTCCCTCTCTCACAGTTTTCTCTCTCTCTTTCCTCACTCTCTCTCTCTTTCTCTGTCTCTTTCTCTATCCCCCTCGTAGAACAGCCTGTGAGCTCAAAGAACCACTGCTACATTAAGTTGCTGCATCGCTGCCCAGGGAGAGGAAAGAAAAAAACCAGAAGGAGATGGAAGAAAGAGGGACAGGGTGGATGTTTATTATGCAAGGCTGGGGTGGTTCGGCTGGCCGGCTCTGTCAGCTGGGCCGAGGCAGCCATTCTGGCTCTTCCAGACGCAGTAAGCAGATGGCGGAGCTGCGTCTGCTCTTCTCCAGGGGCAGCTGCAGATAAAAGAGAGAGAGAGACAGAGAGAGAGAGAGAGAGAGAGAGAGAGTGAGAGAGAGAAAGAGAGACAGGTGGGGGTGGAGGGGGTGCTTGCCTCTGTATCCTCCTTACAGACAGGAGACAGCACCAAGCCAAAGAGTCTGTCAATGTCAGTGTGTCCCAGTCTGTTGAAGTGATTCAAACTGCATGTTGGTATTTGTCCATAAAGAGCACTGAAGTGATATCTGTTACACACTGCTGCCTCTTTACTCACACAAGCAGGGCAGTTCCAAATTGTGATATTTGAACACAAGGCTGAGCTTGTTGTCCCCCCCCCCCCCTCCCAGTGTTGAGCAGGGGGCAGCATGGTTAGCTCATGCCAAAACAAACACCTGTGATGGTTGGAAATTTATTGAAATGAATAGTAAAAAAAAACTGTTCCCTTGAGGACCTGCTGCAGGCTTGTCAAAAAGCTTCAATAGAAATAGATGCTTTATTTGGTAACCCAGGGTGCATTTAACTAAACCACAGGGGCTTGACACTTTGTTGCACTAAAAATAAATAAAACTAGTTCTGACACAGATTTTTTTTTTACATACACATATATAATACACCTTTCATTAATGTCTAACATGAGGGATTAGCATGACTCCAATTCAAGACTTATCTTTCTTGCAAACAATGAAGATCAATAGTCACCAATTAGCATGGTGCAATTTGTAAAACCCTCCAATAATAAACAGGTCTACAGCAAATAAATGCAAATGTATTGGGTGTATAAATAGGGTTGTGATCCGTGTCCACTTGATAAAGATAGAAGCACTTCAAACTACATGCTACTACATGTTATAGCTGTACTTTGGCCAAGATCCAAAGTCATACTGGCTTTCTGTTTTTGCGCAAGTATTTTGTATCCTGATGTGTCTAATAATATCCATGTTGCAGCTGTAACCACCTTCCAGTTGTGCTGGTACTGCCAGCCATCCGTGCTTTGTGCTGGTTGCTAGGTGCTAATATGTAAAATGTGCAGGCTTTTAAGGGCCCCCAGGATCTGGCGAATGATTTGCAGAGGCCACGCAGGGCTGGTAGAATTCTAATCATGCACACAGTAGCCCAAGCCTTGCTCAGGCTCGATTTGCCCAGACAAAAACTGCACAATGCATAATGAAAACAAGCTGAGTCTCCTCTACATGCTCCACAGTGCTCATGTCACTTCTCTCAAGCTAAGCGCTACTCTGCTGCATTTACATAATAGCTTTTGCACGCTACCATCTGCATATGGTGGTCAGATTATTCATACCTTTCGTCATTTACCGTCTCAAACCACATGACTTGTTGATGATTTTTTGTAACATTTGCTTTGAGAATTGTCTTGAGTAAATGTTTCCCTACACATCTCTTTTTTGTGGTTACTATTGATTGTACATCACTCCCCCCCACCATCTCAATGCTGCCTTGGTGTAAAATTCCCCCCGAAGAAGACGTGGTGTGTGTCTTTTGCTCAGCGGACTGCGTGTAGGAAACCAGTGCGAATGAGATCGCAGCGTGTGGTGGGGTAGAAGCATCTGTACTGGAAAGGGTCCTCCTGGCTCCCTCTGCTCTGATGTCCTTGTTATTTTCGTGGAAGGAGGACGATGAGAGCTGGCTGGGGACTCGCAGTTTCCGCTGGACACCAGATGTTATGGACTCACTGATGGGGGCTGATACAAGGATGAAAAAAGAGCTTACTGATAAAAGTATATATAATGATCTGTGTGTAATGTCTCATGTGATCAACAGGCCTTGGATTATAGCTTTACAGAAGTTCAGATTTGAAGCATTTACACACATGTACTGTATAGACATCCCTAATAATAATGCATGTTCATAAACAGTCTGCAAATGAACATACACTGTGAATTGTATGTAAAAGGATGGGCAACCTGGAAAAATGCTGGCATGCTTTTCCTAGTGACAATAAATATACATCCTCCATGGAGAACACACTTTATCACATTTTAACGCACTGTTACAGTTTATCTGCCGAATTTCATAAATTAGAGAAAACAGAAAAAGAGAAAACGTGAGCTGGCAAATTTGGGATTTGTGTCATAATATAACCTAAAAAACATTTCGAAATTGTACACTAAAATTGTGCATAAAATATTTCATTTCGTATAAAATATTAGTTGGCTGTGGAGGATGTAGGGTTAATTCGGTACATCAACCTTATACCTGTATTTAATGGCTTTTTTAAAAATCAGGCATATCTACAATATACGTGTACTTTGTATGTTTACAATAGCTGACTTGCCCATCTGTTCTATGGACAATTCATCATCCATCCTCTCCTCCACCCATCAGTGGAAAGGGACCATAATAGGATCACCACTGATGAGATATTTTATGGGGTGAACCTTCTCAGTGCAGCTTAAAATCCTGAATGACATTAGTGGTAGGTCAATAGTAGTGTAGTGCTGAGTGAAGCAAGCAATGTTGCTTTTGTTTTCAACCAACAGTGGTCCTGTGGTGATCAACTGACCCCTGAAGAAGAGGATGATTAAGGCAAACAGTCCATGGCACAAGACATGTCATCTCTATGTGTGGCCAGTAAGCGTACACAGCCAGTCAATTTTCTAGTCCCAAATTAAGGCTAAGATCACACTAATAAAAATGTCCAGTGGTGATTCACCATTGACACTAGAATTTACCCCCAAACAAGGTTTAACCCACGTTTTCTGCATCTGGCCTAATGCAGAAACTCCTCAGCATTTGAATCTCTCATATGCACACCACATGCACTAACATCCCATTACCATGTTGGTTTCACTGCTGTGCAAAGAACCGCTAAATGTCTGTCCAGTGGTAGCCCTGCGGTGGTCCCAATTTTCAGAGATGAACAAAAGACGAACAAAAGACTGAAGGCGTGAGGAACTGGCCCCAGATCAGAGAGCTTGGCTGCTGCGAAGCCCCTCTCTGGACACATTCTGCTCTCTTATCGTGCGGAAACTGTCATCACACAGACTGTGGCCTCAGTCATCTGTCTCTTACCTTCTGCGATTATCTCCTTGCTAATCAGAGGCTGAGGACTGACTGAAAATGATTCAATCATCAGCCTGGATTAAGCCAGCCGTATTCACCCAGTGCAGCAACACTCCATCTACTCATGTAGAGATGATTTCCACAACCTGGCACTATTTAAGACAAGTATGTTGTTATGAACAATAGTGGTTGATATGCTTCGTTCTGGATATTTAAAAATACATCACGATCCTGAAGCCCCATTTCTGTTTCCTGTTTGGGATCTGAGTGGGAAGCAGAAGACATTAAAATAATAGGTGAATAAAATGTAAACGAAATGTCAGATGGTTGCCTGAGTGAAACAATATTTTTCTGCAACAGTGAACTTTGCATCTCTCAAGTATTGCCTTGCCTTTTTTGTATTAAAGTGCTGGGATATTTAATCAAATATGAATTATCTAATTAGTGTGTGAACAAAATCCAATTCATTAAATGTGCAGAAGAGGCCCTGAATTGGCTTTCACATCCAATTAAATGTTTGCTCATTTTTGCCATGTTTAATTCATATGAGGGCGGATTGTTCTTTTGTTACACGGTAAACTTTTCCAGAGGAAAAGCCGTTCACCATGTCGGGGGGTCTCAGTGGCATTAATTCTGCGCGTAATGTGTATGTGGTCCTGTAGATTCAGTAATGGATGTTTTCTGCATCTAATATTGTATTAGCAACTGCAGTTCAACTGTAATGGGTACTATTATTTTCACTGTGTTATAAATCATTGTCTCATGAATGATTTATCTCTGAAGAGCATGATGCATCCTGCGAACTGGGAATATCTAACCACTCCCTTGCCAGCCATCAGTCATTACTATAAATAAACAGCAGGGGGAGCCATCATAACAATTTGTTTTGAAAGGGACTCTTTTTTTTCTTCTTCTCACGTGTAGGATGAATCTATTTCATTATAAAATCTCAGTAAACGTGGCCATTTATTTATTATGATGAATATGTTGGTGTAAGACATTGGAGAATCAACAGCAATTACAAGCCTTTTCAAGGCCCGTGGGATGATGTATTCATGCAATATGTTTTGTAATAACGGTCAGATAGGAGATGTATGGCATCTACCGGAACACAACAATAGACACGTGCAGGTGAAGCAATTCAAATAATTACATACATTATTAGGTTTAGTCCTTTGTTCAGTAAGTCCAGCATTCTGGAAGAAATCGGGATATCTAATAACAACACACAAGTCACACTTTTTGCCTGTGCTATTGTAATTTCTTCTCATTTATTTTGCCAGGTACTGAAATGTCTGCAGAATCACACCCTGAGCAAGATCCGATTATTGTAGCTGGTCATCAGCATCACGTTGAGGTGTTCCACGGAAAGCACTATTCCAGCGGATGTATATGTGCTCAGGCCGTCAGGCAGGTGTCATTACTGCAGTTCATTTGCAAGGTAAGTGACTATGGGAAGTGACAGTGTTGGAATTAGTAATGCGCTCCCGCTGTCATTTTTATCAACACAGCCTGCAGGGAGGACGTGATTAAATGGATATTCCTCCTTCTGCATTAATACCCTCTGCCCCACTTTCAATCCCATTCACTTACTGGAGCAAAGAGCATGGAATTTTACTATCGATTGCAAGGCATTCTAATTCGTTGCCTGACATGGTGACGCTGGATCCTGTGCAATAAGAGAATATATGTAAGGCTTTGTTTTTCCCTCTCTTTAACAGTTAGTTCCGTTTAAAAGGATTGAAACAAAGAGTATTGGTACAAATGACACAATTCCTTCCTTTTTCCATTTCCTTTCATACGATCTATGAAACCCTACAATGACTCTCACTAAATATTACTACTTGCACAGTTTACACAGCAATTTGGTCCGAGGATGGACGTTTTCTTGTGCGCAGTGGTGTCAGTAGCTTTCTCTCAAACACAGCGGCTGCTCATAAGCCAGGGGGGGTTAAAATCCTCAGAAGCGGACTCAACATTATGCCGCAAGAAAATCAATGGCCATTGACCTTACTGTTGCCTTCCTGCTGATGTGCCTGACCACTAAAGAACGCTGGTTGTCGAGCATTGTCCCAACCTTCAATACAACCTGATCCGACTCTGTATGTATCTAAATGGGTGCACATTATTTGGTCGCAGAAGTGTCCTCTGTTCTAGTCACATTATATAACATGAAGAAAGCACCAACAGAAGCCAGTCCCTAATGTGCCATGAACCCCATCAACTTTACAGGTTTGAATGGGGGAAAAGGTATAAATGAATTAAATGGTAAAAAGCGCTCTTTAAATATGGATGTGGAGAGGAGGGAGATAGATGAGAGGTCAAACACTTGACTACTCACTTACCATTCAATTATTCATGGCGAAATGTTCAAATAGGCTACATTACCAGCTATATTTACCTGAACTTCCGTTTGAGAGTCTTTCCCTCCCAAACTGGTGATGGAGCATCAGCTGCGTGCAAAATGTAGGAGACACTTTGGGGATTTGAACTGCAGACCCTTGTATCATAGCTCTCTGCCATAAGCACTGCTGTATTCATCATTTATGAGGCTCTGATTTATGAGTCGGTGACTGTTCAGGTCACCGGTGTTTCTTCAGCACCATCAGTGGAGCCCAGGGTCCTCACAACATGAAGCTAAAGACCGCACAGCAAGGGTTTCACACCCTAACACAGCATCCTGTTAGCTTTTCTGTAGTTTAATACACACTGAACAGCACAATATTAAAACCAGTGACAGATGAAGTTAATAACATTTATTCTCTTATTAAAATCGCACCTGTCAAAGGGTGGGATGCATTAGGCAGCAAGTGAACAGTCAATTCTTGTAGAAGATGTGTTGAAAGCAAAAACAAATTGGTAAGCGTAAGTATCTAAGGGACTTTGACAAAGGGAATATTGTAAACCTCGGGTCAGAATATTGTCAGAGTGGTGGGTCTTGTCAGCTGCATTTCCCATATACTACAGTGGTTAGTAAATACAAGAATTTGTCCAGAAAAGGACAACTAGAGAACTGGTGAAAGGGTTGTGGATGCCCAAGGCTCACTAATCGATGTAGGGAATGAAGGCAAACACAGCTAGTCTGATACCACTGAAGAGCTCCTGAAGGTGAAATTACATTAAAAAATGCTTTATATGAAATAATAGTGTCAGGGAATAGCGGAGCTTGGTGTGTATGGAACTACATAACCCCAGACCGATAAGAATGTCTATCCTGAACTGTGTTTACGGCCGAAAGCACCTGCCATGTGAGGTCATGTGAGTATCAGAACTAGACCATGGAGAAATGGAAGAAGGGGCACTGGTCTAATGACTCATGTTTTCTTTAATATTATGCGGATGGCTGGATGAATGAGGAGAGGGCATCTGAAGATCTACTGTGCAGAGAATGCAAGCTTGCAGAGGTAGTGTGATGCTCTAGGCACTGGACTGCTGGGACACTTTGAGTCTTTGAGGTATTTAAAAGTATGTTACTTAGACATGTACTAAATACCTAAATATAATTGCAGACCAAGTACACCCCTTCATGGCAACAGTATTCCTCAGTGTCAGTGTCCTTTTTCAGCTGGAAAAGGCATGTGGTGAAGCCTCCCACATCTTAATCCAGTCAATCTTCAGTGGACTGGGCTGGACAAACTAGCCTGATCTGTGGAGGCCCCACCTTGCAACTTACAGGACTTGAAGGATCTACTAGTATGTCCTGATGCCAGATATAACAGCACAACCAAAGAGGTCTTGTGGAGTCCATGCCTCATAGATTCAGAGCTGTTTTGGTGGCACGAGTGGAACCTGCTTTTAATGATATGGCTGATCGGGATGTGTAAGTCCTTGTTAACAAAATTAAGGCTTAATTTGTCAGGCTGAGTACATTGCTTTCAATGTTGAGAAAAATAATGTTATTAATAATGTGCAAGCTACCATATTAATATTTCATGGTGCATGTTTCATTCATTCATTGACCATTCATGACATGATACATCGTTAACTGAGCATTTCAGGGGTAAAATTCTCCACTTTGTCCAAGTTATGAGTACATTCTTAATGGATCTGCAATGTATGCATGATTTGGTGCCTACAGGCGTTGCTATTTCAGGCATAACAACTGATGCTCTGATTCCCTATGGAGAGCAGCCTGCTTGTCCTGTGTGAGATTCAGCCTGAAAGAAACAACGTCCTACCTTATGAAAAAAATCATCACACTGCAGCACAACTTTGATCTAATGAGTTTGATAAAGATTTCAGTTTATCTGATGATCTACATTCAAACAGAAGGCAATAATTATTCAGGTGTAGAGACAGATGTACCGCTATACTTACAAATACATGTATATGCAGTGGTCAGACTGTAAAATATGGTTAGGATTAGAGCTGGTATAATAAGCTTGTACTGTGATTTGACAAGTCAAGCTCTGTCTTCATAACAAATAGTATTGTGTAGTGTATCATACAAAAAGGTAATATATTGATATATTTTATTTGTTGTTTTGGAACATACTGGCCATATATCACAATGCATTTCACTTTGATGTGGAGTAGGTGCCACAGCGAGTTATGCAGGCTGTTATGTAGTCACTCCAGGTGAGTGTGTCCTGCACTGCTACAGAGAAGAGCTGTAGTCAGATGTTCACTATGCATGCGGCATTGTCTGCTCGCCTGTTCGATAGTGCTGGCAGCGAAAGGTGACATCTGGTGACTAATGTGCTCCCATGTTCCTCCTCTTCTCTGGGCAGCAGATGCTCTGCACAGGCAGATAGCAGAGAAGGGGGATGGGGAGGGAGGGGAAGATGGACAGACACAAAGTGTTTTTAGGGTGTGTGAATGTGTGTATACATGTGAGCACCTCCAGTCCATTGTTATCTGGTTTGGTTTATTATTCAAGTGAATTTGGTGGATATTGAAGGACATGCCGTACTTTCAAACACTGGAGTGACGGTTCAAATATAGAAGTGATCTGAGCTTATGATGTGATCATAAATCTTGGGGTCCAGAGATTCAAACATTCCATATTCCATATTCCATCTGTCCTGTAAAATGTTGTGATGGGCTATCTACTGCTGGACATCTACACTAACAGGATTTGAACAGGGCATCTGAACTCACACAGTTATTTAGTGATTACAAACATGCAGCCTGTGGGATTACAAATGTCCAGGCATGCTATGCAAAGACTGGTAGACAATATGGCTAAACAGATGCTACTGGGACAGAATTATATCAATCTAAAATGTGTGTGAATAAATGAACCAAATGAGCTTTGGAATGCTGGGTAAAGTCAGAAAGGGTTTTGTGAAATATTCAAAACCGTTCAATCCTAAGCCCATATTAAACTGCATTGACAGCTGGTTTCATTGTAAATTCATTGTTTTGTGACATCACAACATCCAATGTAATTACGTATATCCATCTGTTCAGCCTACAGTAGATTTACCACTTACTGATATTGAAGTTGTGAAGAGTGTTTCAGGCCAGAATGATTTTTGACAGAGATGGTGGGAAAGCCAATAAGATCAGAGATTATTTACATATACCAGTCAGGCAGATAACAAAAATGGACATCCAATGGTTATTCAAAGGGACATAAATTGCTGGTGATAAATACTAGGCATCGTGATGTCTAGAGCGCAAATGTAGTCGTTTTACTTAGCATCCAAAATGACAGTGTGCTTGAGTGACATGACTTAATATAGGTAGACTGGAGTCGTAAATCAAAGAGAGTCCAGACACAATGTGGCGGAAATGTCAAGAGCTACTTTTCATTTCAGTGCATTCGTTTCCTGGGGTTACTGGTGGGAGGCTCCTAATCCAGTTATTTTTTTTCACTGTTTCAATGAAAAAAATAATAATTTTTGTTCGTGTAAGTTATGGTAAGTAGTGGTTTATATTTCAAATGGCAGGAGTGACAAACAAGAGCAAACGGGCAAATTCAAGAGTTTTCTCAAACTTTATATTCATTCATTTATTCATATTCTGAAATGCATGTCTTTGGACTGTGGGAGAAATCATAGACACTGGGGGAAACCCACGCCACCATGATGGAACATACCAACCCTGTACAAACCAGGCCAGGACCAGGGTTCAAACCCACAACCCTGGAGGTGTGAGGCAACGGTGCTACACACAGAGCCACTACAGGGCTCAAAAATGTATATTTCCAGCAGAAACACTGTCTTGTATTAAGTGCTGCAGTTTAAACAAGCAAAGCACCTGCCATTTTGCTCTGTTTTTGTAAACTTTGCTCAGCACAGTTTTTTTTTCTTTGTCAAAATTTGGCAGTTTACATTCATCCATTAGGTATCATTGTCATATCTTTTGAAATCAACATCTTTCCGGTAATCATCTCTTTTTATTTCTTATCTAATTAACACTTGCACTCATGTTTCCTTTATTAATTCCACAGTGTCTCTCATAAGTATACATGTATTATGGATTTAGTCCAAAGGTAAAAGGGTAAGGGAGCAGGGCTGCACAGTTTATTGTTTATTGCAGTACTGATACCTATAATATTAAAGGCTTAAGAGGCTTAGTTTCCATGAATTAACAGTCCATATATGAACTGTGTGAATGTTGGTAGTGATTAACTTTCTACATAATATGTGCTCATTTTAAAGGGCCCTTATGTTTGGTGCTCAGAGTAAGCTTAGGACATGGGACTTGTCTGTACTGACTGGATAATATAATGATAAATTCGAAAAAAATTACAAGTTCTCATTGTGTTATCTTATCATAAAACGATGCCTTGGACTTCACTTTGTATAATGTGCTAAAAGCTTTCTGTGAAACTGTTTTAGAAAGATTCAACACAATTACACAGGAATAATACATTAAAATGATTTTATATCACTGTTTT
This sequence comes from Rhabdalestes septentrionalis, assembly GCA_037832545.1. NCBI lineage: Eukaryota > Metazoa > Chordata > Actinopteri > Characiformes > Alestidae > Rhabdalestes > Rhabdalestes septentrionalis. Next base: position 14,018,962 of record JBBMFX010000141.1, on the reverse strand, counting down.
CCAAATTGAAAACAGTGATCTAGAATGTTTTGGATGGCAATTTCCCTCCTAAGAAAGAGCAGTGTGTTTTCCAGACTATTGGACCCCGAAACTGCAGCCTGGTCCAGCGACAGCGGCCTAGCCCCTTTTAATGTAGCACACTCTCCGCTCTGCATGTCACCCCGACAGCTCGTGCTTAACCTCTCCTTGGCCCTTTTGCACAACTGCAAGTGGTCTCTTTTTCCCCTGTCTCACCCATGAGTGGGCCTTCAAACCCAACTGCATGTGACAGCAGAGCAGACAGGGCCTGTTCTGGCTCCTGCAATGGCCTTGTTGTTCCTCAGCCACCGAGAGAGTCCAGACAAGGCAGACTTGAGACAGTTACAGCAGCGGTTCACACAATGCCATGTTGTGTCAGACTGACTGTGCGATGTCGTGCTGTTGCTAGACAGCCTCTAGCGCAAAACAAATGCAGAGCGATGGAAGAGGACAGAAGCTGAAAAAAAAGAATGTATCCATGTTCCCATTACGAAGTAATACGCTCTCTGGGTCTGTCATTTTAAAATGTAATTATGGTTCTATCGCAGTTTTAGCGAGCCAAACAAGCACGTCAATTCGGACAAATATGTTGCTTCTTGTTTCTCACGCCGCCATGACCGAGCTGCCTTTTATATCGCCGCGACCGGCTCTGCATTCTGCAGGAAGGGAGTTATCAAAAGGCTTTATATTTAAGTTACGATGCCATGTTTTTCCCCCCAGAAAACACCCATCTTCTAGGAGACAGGAAAAATCTGCAGTGTGAAAATGAATTGGCAGGTTGCGTCCCCTGAGGTTCCCCTCTATCAGCCAATGCAGTGGGTGACAAAACGCAGCGCCTACACCCCCAGTACAAACCTGATTCCATCTGTAGCCCTATCAGCCAAAGAAATGACATATTTATCAGAGTAGCGTGGCCTCACAGGCAG
>JBBMFX010000141.1:14002444-14017887 GCA_037832545.1 Rhabdalestes septentrionalis | reverse complement strand
CCCCCCCCCCCCCAAAGGCTCCGCATGAAAGGATCTCGCATCAAATTGCTTTCTTATTTGTTGGGCTGAATACCTTTGATGGCATTTGTTCTGACAGAATAGATGATATAGAATAATTCCCATGATGATACGCTACACTGCTGCTTGTTCATCTGCATTTCCATTTAGTGTTGCAGCATCACATGCATGTCTATTAAAGCTGCCTTTTTCATCCCGGCTACCTTAGTCTTATCTCATCCGAACTCCCGCATAAGACAAATATGTAAGTAAAACTTTGCGTGATGGTGGCAGTGTTTGGAGAAGGCTGGTTGCAATCCCCGAGCACTGCTCAGATTAACCATGCCCTGGCTGTCATCAGTGCCAGGAGAGAAAAGCTGCACGCTATCAGTGGGCCTGCTCTAGCGTTCGGTTTCAAAGAAGAGCCTGAGGGGAACGCTTCTAATATTGTCTCCGATTCCATGTTTTTCACAAAACTACTGATGCGTGTGTGAGCCCGGAAAGAGAGAGAGCGAGAGAGAAAGAGAGAGAGAGAGAGGAAGAGAGACTGAGAGAGAGATAGAGAGAGAGAGACAGAGAAATTGAAAACATCAAATGTATTTTTGAACCATGAGATTGTTAGACCACAACCAAACAATTCCACCTGAAACCAGATTGATGTATAAGCTCTCATTGGATATCTTAACCAAAATTGCTTCATGTAAATATCTTTTCATTTTGTTACCTCAAAATTCACTAACAAAGCCTACAAATTGCACAAATATTTGTTAATATTAAGGAATCAATAGATATTTTACGCCTCTTGGGTACCAGATATTAAAACCTGTATAGCAAAGACTGTGCTCTGTTGCAGGAATACTGTGTGTCGGTGCACATGTTAACGCGTGCATAGATTTAGTGCGTATTTACAATTTAAGATTTGTGTTTTATTTTAGCTTATTTTTAATAGGAACTGGGTTCAATTGTGATCTACTTGAAGTCACTTTATTTTGATTTCAGAATACCAATACACAAATGTAAGAATGTGAGAGTCATCATTTAAATACGTAGTTGTTGTTACTAAATAGATGCTTTCAGTTTATTTTTGTCATAAATTATTTACAGCAAAAATGTCCTTTACAGCAGGGCCATTGTGCAGTAAGGGACATGTTTATGTGTAGATGGTTTTAGTGCGTCATTTAGTGCCTTGTTCGTGTTCTACCACTGTTACACACAAACACACACATACACACACACACACACCCTCTCACAGGCAGTGTTATGTAAGTGGGTAAGGCTGGGTGAGCAGCGCACAAGGGACAGGCGTGTAAACAGCTGTGGTGTCAGTGAGGAGCACAGTGCCAGGGCTGTGTACATGTGACTCCCTGAGCATTACCAAAGAGAGACCATCTTATCACACACACACACACACACACACACACACATAAACACACGGAGGCATTGCACAGTCACACACAGCTCAGCTTTCTCTGAAATGGCAGCCCTGCTTCAGAAAGGAGTCAGGGTCCACATGAAGGACAGTACTTCTTTTCAAGGAAAACCAAGAAAATCACAGAAAACTTGCTGACGTACACTAGAAATCAATGGACAGATGCCAAAGCTGTTTAGAGCCAATGACTGTATTTGTATTATTAATTTGTTTGTTTATTTGTTTTATATTGCTTTTTATATTTTACTAAGGACCCTTGTAGAAATGATTGCCAATGGTATCTGGCTGTGTTGCATTAGGCTGAAACACACTGAAGGATTCCTTCAAGATAATGTTAGAATATTAGCGATAAAATATCCCTTTAAAGTTATACCTTCTCCGTGTTGTTTGCTTGTTTTAGAGAACAGTACATTCTGTTCTGTTTGAATTGTTGCAGTGACCCCCATTAAACGAAATGAGATTTTAAATTATAAGCAGTCGAGGAAGCATTTCCTTGATGTAATTAAAAGCCCTGACTAAATGAGAAAGGGTCACTTCAGTGATAGTTGAGATAGTTAAGTGTTTTCAAATGAACACTAACGTTTTGCAAAGTAGCAGTCAAGCGAAACAAAAAGCTCCTGTAATGCAATTTACACAACTCTAGTGAAGATTCTTGTGATTTGAACCAAGGGATGAGGATATCATTTTACAATAAAGTTTTATAATATAGTTTTGATGGATGTTGACCACTCACAAGGCTATATATAACACTCAGCTTCACTTTCACCTGCATATTGGTAGATGGATGGATAGATAGATAGACAGACAGACAGACAGATACACACATATATACATGCCTGTGGACATACAAATATAGATAGACATGCTGTGAGATTCCACAGGACATTCATCTGCTTAAGTTCTCATGCCATTCGACTTTGCGATACTTGTCCATTAGTACTTACAGAGCAGTGTGTCTTTATTTAAACAGACACTTTTTGTCCTCATAGTGGAATTCAGCTCAAGCTATTTAAGGTATTTGCAGTAGCACACACAGTTTACTGATCAAAATCACTTCTCTGCCTTTGTCTTTATTGGTCTGATATTAAATGCATCTTTCCAGTCGCACTAAATCCACTTATTTATTTCAAGTGTATATTCCTGAACAAAAATCTGCTTTTGTGTTTTTCAGAAAGCAATCTCCTGAAGTGTTCCCACAGGAACACAAACAATGGCTATCACCGTATTAGTCATCATATTACGGCAAGCAAGCACGACTAGGAGGAAACGCCTCAGATCTCTATTAGCCGGGTAAAATCTTCTCCTGTGTGTAATTGCAATGTTCCGCTTCAAAGACTCTGACAGGAGAGCTGGTGTAGGGGTGAGATATCCTTAAAATACCAATTAAAGTAGCTGAGGGAAATATGACCCCCACTTCCCTGGGTCACATCTCTATTGCAGAGACTGGGTGTATTGAAAATCTCAGCCTTACCTTTCAGCCATGGTTCATAGCTTTTATATCAACACCACTACTTCCCTGATTAACTCTCGCTCGCTTAAGGGATTATAATGTCACAACACGGTTTTTTTTGCTTGAGATTTCTCCTCCTACATCTGCATGGAAATGCAGGAGTGTGTTCTTTTGAAGGGGTCAATAATATTATGCTTCAAACTGTTCAAATGCCATTTTGTTCACTTAACTGTTCGGGCACTTTTGTTTGGAATGACCAGGCATTGAATAAGGATCTGGTATTGTAAACTTGCATCAACAACAAAAAAAGTTTTTTTCTGTTAGTTTGCCTCTTATGTTTGATACAACCCACTGAACCAATGATACAGCACAGAGTGAAAATACACAGAAAACAATGATTTGCACTCAGGGTCGAGGGAGTGGTTATGCATAAATGAAACAGGTACAATATAGGCGACCGCTCCTCACTTGCACACAGAACATTTTTTAGAGATTTGCCTCTTTTTGATTTTATCTAAATAATTTTTAGAATGTATTTACTCAAATTCCTTAAAATCAGCATAAATCTGTGAATTGTGAAAACAATGAAATTGAATCAGTTAAGACTGATTTTAAAATGACGAGCTTTGGATCAATCAAGATTCATTTAGTTCAAATTTAAGAGATTGTTTACATCAGATTTATTTAAAGATAGATACATCTGTTAATGTTTATTCAAATCCCATTGGTTGATTAGAATTATTACGTAAATCTCATTCTTAATTGTTTCATTTACATGTGACTGACAAATACGCAGCACATAATGTTTACTGGCCTGTTTCTGTTTTATATCTAAGTAATTCAAATGGATGGACATTTTATATGCAATTAAAATACATAAATACTTGGAAATGGGCCAAATATTCCCATGAGTGTGATGGGCAGGTAAGGGTCCAACATGCATAATAAACTAAGTGGGAGCCTTTAATCAGGAGAGCTCAAGCACAGGCGGGAACAGGAAACGGTTAAACTCCTTTCTTGCCACATTTGTCACAGTAGCAGGCCTGATGTTCTCTGGGTTGGTGGCCTGATTTCCATTTGGAGATGAGTCGCTATTTGCCCGTGCTGCCTAGTAACTGTCAGATCTGGAGTGTGATTTATGTAAATCGGCTGGCAGGGGCTTGTGGGTCAGAAGCGATCTGTTGTGAGACCACTGCCGGGCAACTGCACAGCAGAAACAGCAGGATGGAGCTGCGCTATCAGAATCTACACTAACAATGGCTGAGGACATTTTTCTGCACCATCTAAATGGAATGCATCATACACATGTAATGCAATCACATCCAACCTGTTTCCTAATTTAAACTGATGTATACTCGGACCACTTTGATTACATTTGCAGGAGTAATTCCTCTGCATGATATTGCAACAAACAGCCACACATTACAAAAGGATTAGCCTGTCATTAAATCTCCCTGCCAATAATTAATAGTATAATGGAAGCTCAGGTCACGACATACAGATAGCAAAGCTTCAGGAGCCAAGAATCTCTTGGAGTGACGCCTGTGCTGACGAAGAACTGGCTGTTTACTCGAGTCTAGAGTGCTTATTTAACACCTGGATCGAGAGCGAAAACTGTTTAACCGTTCTGCTACTATTTGCTAAGTGAATGCTTTCTTAAAACAAAGAACTACTGAGCGGGCCTTTGACCTAAATTGATTGTTTACATTTTGTTAATCATCTTTGAAGAGGAGATAAGCACAGGCAGATGACGGAGCCACGATTGATTCCCTATTGTGTGTAAACAGGCAGAGTATGTTTATTTTTCAGAGAACAAGCCATTCTTTCAAATGCATGTCAAATCTGTGAAACCTACAATTCTACACTTACATACTGCAGTGAAGCTTCAAAGAAGTCACAGTTCTTTTTTTGCAGGGACGGGGACATGTTGGCTTTTGCCTAAGACTGGAAATTCACTGTTTGCAGTTGGGTCTGAATCAGAGTCGCACATTGTTGTGTACATCAGAGCTGTCGTAAGCTTCAAGCCATTCTTATCTCCTCTCTGCAGCATGGCTTACAGTACCTTCATTTGGATCACCGGCTAAACAAAACTGGGTGAAGCAACAGCAGGAAAAATTCTGTTTCACTTTTTTCCCCCCTTCTGTGTTGAGAAATGCTACCATTTGACACAGTGAATAATTTATAATAGTTACTCCTTAAAAGCGGCGTGAGAGCCGGTAGGGAATGGATACATCTTAGTCAGAGTGTCCTGGTGCAGTTCCTTATCAGATTAATGATACCAAGATTATGTGTTCAGCGGAGAGACCTCTGCCATAACAATTCGAGGAACTTGTGTAGACATTTTCTTAAACAGAGGCAAAGTACCATGACATAATTAGGGCAGCACCATCCTCCGTGGCTACACAGGGCTATGGAGTTCAGCTTGGTTTGCAGAGCACAACTCGAAACGGCTCGGCAAGGGTGCACGCTCTGATACTGGTGCAGATGGTCTCAGGGCTATGTGTGCCAATGGGAAATTTAATTGCGCTGCATTTAAAAGTATCTGTTTTAATAGTGGGGTTTCTGGAGTTTCCCGCTGGCACGATTTAATTAGTCTGAATACATTAGACTCCTGTTGGAGCTCTACCTGCCAGGATTGATCACTGGACTGGGACTACACACAAGCCGTTTGCATTCACACTTGTGGTTCCCACACAGTAAAACAGCCAAACACACACATACACACTCTCTCTGTCTCTCTCTCTCACACACAAACGCACACTACACAACTTTCCTTTAATGCCGTGATTCTAGCTCCCTTCTGGTCACTCATTCACCACAGTTCACTTATGGCTGTTACTCTGTGTAATTTGCTGAAAAGGGTGTTTTTCTTAAGCAGGCATTGGGGAATCTCTGAGGATAGAAGGGAAAGTAAATGTGGAGAAAAAATGCAGTTGACTTTTCAAAGGCAACCTGCTGCCCCCTGCCAGAAAACCGAAACTGAAGAGGAGGTTTATCTTTCAGTGCTGACAACAATGGGCCTAAGCGTTCTGCCAAAGCAGCACTGGAGCAGCTGAAGAACAAAAAAGACAAGCACTGCTGAACAGATCTGTCCTGTCTTGACCTCAGGTTGTTAGAGCAAGTTTTCGAGAGGCAATGGGGGCTTTGTATGTTACTTGAATAAAGCAACTAAACTGAATCAGCAACTCAGTATCAAAAGAAAGTGGAATCATTTGAAAAAGGTAGGACATTTATTTCCTAGTTGCATTCGGCATAGGCTGGACATTCCCCGACACTTCATCTTTAATGCTGCAAAACTTTTGCAAAAGCAGCTACTTCCTTCATGTTGTTGCTGTTATTGCACAATCCTTGGAACTTGATGGGTTTTTTAGATTATTTTTTATTATTGGAATCCCCTTGTCTTCTGCAATTCACACGTAGAGTTATGACTACTTGTTTGAAGGATGTCTTCGATGATATGCTATGTGTCTTCCAAGCCCAATCCTAATGGCCCTCCTTCACAAAAACTTTAGTGTATTCTCTGCTCAGCACGTCTGAGTTTTCAGCACATCTGAACAGAGAAGGATGGGTTTTCTGCAGTTGGTATGACAAAAAGCTACATGAAATATGGCTTTTTCCGATCCAATTGAAGGCACATTTGAAGGTGGATTTAAATCTAATTCAGATCGGATTTCTGGACATGTGGTCAGATCAGATTTTGAGTGGTTTGTTGTTATTTGGGAGCGGCAGCTCCTGGCATCAGGGTGTGCAATGAGAAAGTCAGAGCTGCATGTCACATGTTATACATTAAACTTGTGGAGTTTACATGCATAAATAATATACTTTTAATTTGTGCCCAGTAGTTTTACAGTGACTTTGATTACTACTAACGTCAGGTCCTCTTGGTCTGTCTTATTTTGTTCATTTTCTGGAATTTAGGCAGTGCAAATATTGTATTACCATTCAGGTACTTACACTCAGTGAAAAATGGTACAAGCTTAAAAGTTGTAATCAGTGTGCGATGTTCCAATCAAGGTGCTTGACCATGCATCGTTACTCTGGCAGTATCATGATTTTCCACTGTGTTTATAAACAAACAGCACGACGCTACACAAACTGCTTCAGCATGTACATCATCAACATTCATTATGAGTCCAGCAAAACTAGCACAGGTCTTGATTACACTATCATGGTATCTAATTCAGATATTGTGAACTTTCATTCACCTCGTGAATACCCTTGGGGATTAATGGCATTCGTTCTCCAGAGCATTACAAGATCTAACTCTTTGTCTTTATTTACCATATAAAGCAAAATCATCAACACGAATATGCTGTAAAGACATGTAATTCAGCTCTCAGCTTTCACGTGAAAGAGCTCCGAAGGCCCACTCATTAGCAAACAACACATCACTGTCAGTCTCATAAATTTGCAATGTTGATCGTAATTACTGCAATGTCATTCACTACAATTTCCGCAATAAAGCTTGTTCCCCCCAGTAAATCCAACCAATTTCAGACCAGATTTGTTTCATTAAAATGTAAGGCAGTTGCTCCAAAGCGCAATAGTCTGCTGGGTAAGTAGAGTTTTTTTTTTGTTTATTTGCTTAATGTCATCTCATTGACAACACAGCCATGATGTGATTTGTGTTCCAAATTCCCGAGCCAGCTTCTCTAGAACAACCATCCATATTTGTGAAGTTGTATCAGGGCAAAAAAGGATTCAGTTTCATGCAAGAGTGATGTATTCCTCTGAACACGAGCACATGCTGTTCATCATCATCATCTGATCCAGATGTGGAGTGAAGACTCGTGTCCATAACCCTCTTTGATTTCAGAACAGTTACCTGGACATATGGTTCAGTGTAATAGAAGCATTATAGCGCTGCCCTGAGAAAACAAATGTGGCCAAGCACTACCTCATCACCTCCCAGTCTCTTATCACTGTGTGTGGAAAGTACCTGAGTAGCTCTCCTGGATCCACACCATAGCAGTATCAGTCAGTGAAAAGAGCTGACGGTGGCCTAATTTGGGTTATGAAGTAGAGGGTGAAAAAAAAGGCACTGAAAATGAAAGCCTTGCATCATAAGCCTGCAGGCTCAGTTTGGCAGGAACTTCACAGCCGTCAGGACTGCAGAGGCTGAAGTGGCATGTTTTTTCCCCCCTGCCTCTATCATGAATTCCTCTGTTTCTGCACCAGAGGCAACCTCTAGCCCCTCCCAGGCATCTTTATGAGCAAAAATGCTTACTGTGACCGGAGTCAAAACATGATTGACCTCTAAAGTGGGATTTCAAGTTGATTGTGCTGCAAAGAGGTGCTTGACGTTCCTATCAAAAGCAAACACATACGAGCTGTAGCATGACAGACCAGTTAAGGTGCTTCACATTAGATCTCAGTCTCTAAAATAAAACACAATGAGCATGAATTGTTGAATTCTTCATGATACTATCAGATTTTCTTCTGGATGATTAAAGTACATATTCATTCAAAACAAATTCTAACCCTTTTACTGCTATTCTAAGAACGTAATGAACTCTATCACTTCTTCATTAAATACAATTATTATTATTGCAACCATTGCAGCCACTGAAAGGGTAAAATTGCTCTAATTCATTACAGTACGTTGTGTTAAACATAGCCTATTTTATTCATGTGGAAATGAGTCACACATTTAAATCAAGCAAATACAGTGCATCACTTCCTACAGACCTAAAAGAATACATCATGCTTTGTTAGATGATGCTGCTAGAGCAGTGCTGGGCTTTGCGTGCTCTGCACTGTGGCTGAGCAGTGCTGAGGGGTCATGATGAATTGAGATCTTATTCCGATCTGGAATGAAAACAACCTGTATAAAGAATGACGGGACAGTGCTGGGTTTTATGAACAGAAATCAATCTTGGAGTGGTAATGGAAAGCAGAGGGGAAGGATGTGACAGGCACATCATCTTCATCACCCAGAAGCCTGAGAGTGAGTCTGGGGTGCGTGCTTTAGTGAGCCAGCTTGACTTTAAACAGCAGGAGCCTTTCAAAGCCTAATAATAAAAGCAGATGTTCGCCTGTGATCAAGCCAAAAGGAGTGATGTAACACTTTGCGTCGAGAAGGTGCTCCTTGTAATGCTTCCCATTGGCTCTTAGCAGGCAGTGGGTTGGTGTCGTGGGAGTTGGTCCCAGACTACTTGGTTGAACAGACAGCGGGGAGGAGTCCTCACAACTCCACTCTAATACCAATGCATCACACACAGTTGCTGTGGAAACTTGTTAGAGCTGCAGTACGAGCACAGTTGTCAAAGCGCTTAACGGGGCAAAATATACACACACAAAACTGCCCTGGGTCCTGCAGGTGCTTGCCATTATGTTTAATGTTCAGTATCAATATTGATGTTCAAATACAGTCGTGGTATTGTGCTATGAACCCTGCGGCCTCCTCAAATGTGTATTCAACACTAAAAGCAAAATTAGTCCTAATGAATCGCGCTCCACGTGAAACACTTTTAGCTGCTGCTCAAACATGAAGCTTTTGAAATATATTCCGTGTCTGCATATATTTATTGTTAAGTTCCAACAATAGAGGGCAACGCTTGATTAATGTCACACTGCTCCATCTTAATTCAGGTCACCATGTTGCGGTTTGCCGGAATTCACAATGTGATGATTAAGTCTTATTAATTTCAATGTCATACTGAGCTGATGTATTTTTACGGATGAACAATGAGGACCCTACCAGACCTCAGTACTACATGGCCTTTAGCAACACATGAATAAAATAAAAAATACATTTCATAAACTGAAGCATGTGGGGGGGCAGGAAGAGTTTGAATTTAATTGTGGGGAAGTGCTTCTCTGCCTAATCATGAAGGAATATTAAACCTTGGACTTTCTATAACTTGACATTCTCATCTTTGTCTTGCATGGGGTAATTATTGTTACAAACAATAATTAATTCAAATGAACCCTGAGCATCAATCGGTACTCAGTATGTATTTCATTACATTTGAAACAAGATGCATTATACAAGCCATTTGAAAATGTCTAGTTTGTCCCATTTGTTTTATACTGGATGATCCACAGGACAGGATATGTGTAGCCTAGTGAGATATATTTACAGACGACTGCCAGAGCTCTGAGGGCTGTTTTGTTGTTAGGGAAACCAGGCTGGAGAATTTTAGAAAGCAGCAGTTGCCTCTTAGCCTGGTGTCCTTTCCTGTACTGCAGCAGAGTGGGTAATGGATCAGACCTGGGCCCAGGAGACCTGCGTCTGAATCAAACTGTTCAATACGTGCCAACACAGGCTTCTCTCTCTCCAAGAAGCTAAACAAGGGACAGAGCTAGAGGCAGACACCTGATTTGAGGCACTAACCTAGACTGTACAGCCGTGTTCATGAAGAATTTGTAGCCACCATTCTAGGCTGTTCCATTGGATTTCCTATGAATTAGGTCATGAGAAATGCTTCTGCAGTGAACTCTGCATAAACCCCCAACCTCCCGACAAACTGGCAATGATGAAGTCTTATTTATGTTCCCTGATACACATTACCCAGAGTCGCCATATGGGTGTGGTGTTAGCCACATTGATTCAGTCTGTTGTTGTAGAAAGGGTTGCCGCGCTAACATGGCTTTGTCTCCTTGCAGCAGAGCTCTCTTATTCTTCACTGTCCTGTTAAGGCTGCCTGCCAATTAGTCTCAGCCTCCTTTTCTTTCCAGGATGCAAAAATAAAGGAGTTACAAATAATGAAGTGCAAATGTACACAGCAGTATGCCTGCCCTCTTTAGGACTAATTTAAATCCCTGCTGAATTTGATTAGTGCACTGTGGATTTATAGCACCTGGGATTTCTGAGCTTCAGGTAATTAATATGGAAAAGCACTGAAAGTGAACGCTTTATGCTGTTAAAGGTGCTCTCTAAAGGTGCTGGGTTCAGAGCTGAAACATTGTGTTCACACCTGGTCAGACTAATGGTATGTACATTAAATTGTAATGTATTAGGGAACCACTGACACATTTTAAAATTGTAGGAGTTCTTGGCTCGAAACTACAGTTCACCCTGGATGGATGTATTTAACCTGACCTCTGTATGGCGAAAAACGTACTTGCACAAGAATTTATTACTTGAATGACTGTATTTGTAAACAAGCATAAGCATAGAAATGGATCGTATTCTGGAATTTATTTTTCCATCATAATTTTTTCAGTTGAGCAAGGCGAGATCTACCAAATTTATCAAGGCGTCTGGAGCCTTTGGTGCCCGAGGGCCATCAGCAAATTCCAGAAATAAACACCTAAACTGAAAAGCAGTCAAGGAACTTTCTATCATGCAGGTCTCCCAGGTATGCCCATCACAGGTGTACCCATTACAATGTGATGAAACAATTTTTGGGTGGCATTTTTGGAGTAAATTAATAACCTGTGTTTCCTGTCATTCTATCAGTTTCCTGACAAAAAATATATATTTTTCAGTCAAACTGAAGAGTTCCAAGCCCACCCTTGTTTTCTTAGCGCTCCAATCACTGCTGGGCATCTATCGGTCTCCGGCATAACCTCTGTCAAGCTTTTACAGCGTGCTGTTCAAACACTGGCAGAACAGAGTGTCTGTTTTCTATTTTTGAAGATAAAATAAATGAAAAAATATCAGTGTGTGTTAAGAGATGTTAACACTTTTTTGTTCTCAGTGATTTACATGACAAGGGTGATGTAATCGCCTGTTATGAGTTGCATGAACATGCAAAACCAGATCGTGCGGTGTCTTTTTTGCCACATGGTTTAAAAGGTCTACTACATTTAGCAAAATTCTGTCTGTTGTGATGTTGACTGTGCAATCAAATATGTGAAGCTGTTCTCATCATTTGAATTACATTCACTGTAATACACAAATGAAAAAAGGCCGATGGACAAAAATATGCATGCCAGCCTGATGTGATGTTTCAGTAATAAGATTTAGTTTACTGTACTCCCTTATTGAACTTTGATACCTAATATATAGTGACTGATTGCATTGAATGTTTATAACATGTTTGTTCATGTTTCTGGTGAAGGTGTTTCCAGTGCAAGGTATGTACCCTAATGACATTGATGTGACATCAATTTTAAACAGGCTGCGTCTGAGATACATGAATTAAAATGGTCTTTTTTGCATATTAATTTCCATATTTGGACCATGTTGTAGGGTAAATGATGAAAACTTTAACAACAAATTTTGAGAATTGACCATATTTTACGTATCTCACACTCCTTTATTTCTAAATGGATGAAATTCAGTTTGCCACTATTGGGCTCTTCAATATGGGTGTGACATCCTCTTCCAAACTATATTTTGGTATCTATTACTAATTTGATTACTTGTTTGTAATTGTAAAACTAACGAAACAATACCTGAATTATATCTTCACAACTGTAGAGTATAACTACAGCTTCATTTGGATCAAATCCAACAAAATTGGTCTTATTTATTGGTCTTGTAACTGTTCCAGTTTCTGTCTAAGGATGTGTTGCACTAATAGAGTTTAAAATGCAGCTAGTGTAGAAAATTATTTCCCATTACTCTTGAATGACATCATATTGCCAAGTCTTGAAATAAGTGTGCATGCAATGTTCCCTTTTTCTTACAGCTGCCTTGCATAATTCTCTGTCTGCTGAAATGAGCGACCTTTCATGCACCACAAGGTTAGAAACTCAAAGCTCACTGTTATGTTAACTTTTTGAAAGCATTTATGATCAAAGTACAGTCTTTTTGTGTAACTAAGAAGGATTCAAGTCACTTAGTTCAAACACTTTTTTATGTTACTCATGCTGACAGACTCAGTCCTGTTCATGTATGGCCATTTTCCACTGTGGTGGGTAAGGGATGATGTAATTACCGGCAGGGGCGTAGCACCAAATTCTGGGCCCTATGCACAAGCAGTGGCCACGGGCCCCCATCAGCTCGAGGTTCACATCTATCTACAACCTCAGGGGCCCTCCCCCCACTTGGAGCCCTGGTAATTTAGCCCCACTTTTCACCCAACTATGACGCCCCTGATTACAGGTTCTTGTCGTTTCTGAGAAAAATATGCATTCGAAGCAAGAGGCCAATTCAAAAGCTGGTCGAATAGTTTATATCAACATTAGTGCTAGCTTTTCAGAGTCCTATGTGAATGTGAACATGCTAATTAAATTTCCTATCTGTAAATTAGCACAGTGTTATCATAGGGGCTTAAAAATTCTGTCTTTTGTTGATGCGTATTCAGCAGCGCGTTAGTTAGCATTAGTTAGTTCATTGGCCATGTGTTCTCTGGAGAGTGTGTTCTGCCCATGCCCTCAGGACGTCCTTGTCTGCAGTGTCGAGTCTACGCAGCTCTAATCCTGGTGATACATGCGCAACCCGTGACCCGCCTCCGCTTTTGGCCGTCTGCTCGCCATTATTATTGGGAACCTTTAATTGCTCTTGACATTCATTTACCAACTAAGGGTACCTCGTTCCCTCCTAGAGTAGTCCTGTCTGAGAGGCTGGATATGGCTGGATGCAGGCAGGGAATGGGACCCAAGCTTTATAGTTTCATTTGTCACTGTAGGTGGTGCATTACAAGGGACACAGGACACTCTTATCAGACACACGTCATGGGGCGTGGTGAGTGGCTGTGGCTGCACTGTCATAAATCTTCTCCTCGCCCACACAACTGACTCACCTGTGAGGAGGCACGGATTATTCTAGGACTCGGTGGAATTGAGGAATCACTCAAATTCCATTTAAACTTTTAAAGCTAATGGCATAGAAGATTAAAAATAGACAGAAGAACCCTATTTCCTGAGTAATGCTTCTATTTTGACCTTGAAACAGGTCAAGATCATTCCTTTGGTGCTCGGGGAGTTAACTGGGAATTAAAAGTTGATTTTACTTTACATAAGATTGTTATTCGCTTCATAACTAAACTCCCTCATCCATAAAGCAAACTGTTAACAAGCTGCTGTTCCTGCTTAAACAACAAATTACCTGTTACTGCTAGGACTCACCTTTGTATATGCGCTTTTTGCTCATTTACAGAAACTTAGAAAGCAACATAGAAGTCAGTTATTATAGTAAAGGGCTCATATCTTAAAAAAACATTCATAATCTAGTCTTTGTAAAATAAGGTTTAGTGAACAATGTATATATTTTAAAGTTTGAAAAGGTACTTTTCATGATCTTACAGTTCTTACAGTCAATATATGTCAATTATATATAAGCAAAATCAGCATTTTGAATGGTAATGCCACAAAAACACAAAATATACAAGCATTTGCCTATTCAGCCTACGAAGTTTTGGCCCCGTCCATTCAAACTGAAGTTCTAAAGAGTGCTTCAGTCTGGACTGGCTATTAAATGAGGCACAATTCAGAGAAGCCAATCAGAAACATAATATATATTTATGTATCAATCTTAACAGCACAGTGATAAAAACAGCCTGTCACTTCTAAGAAATAGAAAGACAGGTTGAAAGATGGTTGTGTAGAAATGAATAATGACTTTTTTTTACTTGTCATAAGTGACCCTCAGAGAAAGAAAAAAATACAAGAAAAAATGTAGTATATAGACTTTTTTTCCTGTTTTCCACAGCCAATAAGCTAAAGTGTTTTGTGCTGACTCATACCAGCTTCATGTCTAGTGAGTGTGTACTGAAGAATGGTGGGAACAGTTGTGCATGTTGGGTCTGTCTGGCCATATTTTTTCATCCCTGTCCCTCTCTTATTATCAGTTTATCGCATAATACAGTCTGTCTGTGTTCCGGTTATACAAACATAAAGTAAAGTCACTCACTCTGTTTCTGAAACTGCAGGGACCCTGTGTGTAATAAAGTAAAGACATCAATTAAAAAGATAATAAGCGCTAAAAAAGAATACGTGCTAAAATATAATAACTCCTAAATTAGGTCAATGAAGTGAAATAAATAATAAAAAGCATAAATTTAATTAAAAGCAGTTGTAAGTAATACATAGATCAGTCCACACCAGCCAAAGGAGGCAAAGTCTGTTTGGTTGTATATCCAAGAGGATGTACACACCCAATACTGTGCCTTATCTTTTGAAATGGTACGCATGTGACTGTATGGCTTGGATTCTGCTTATATACATCCTTTAACTCGAGGTAAAAGCTTTCTCCCCTTTTGTGTACTCACTAAGAACACAGCCTATACTTTCGCACCTCCATAAATACTACTCGCTTCTTTCTTTTGATAGGCAGCACAGTCCCAGCTTCTTGGTTCATTATTGATTTTCCATGCCAATTAGGTTTTTGGCAGATATATAAGCTTAGATATGAGTGTTGTTTGGAATCACAGGACCCTTCAGAAAATGTAAAGTATGTAAAAATGTAACATTTGTAAAGTAATTCTGAATTTTACAGTTTATTGCAAGCGACAAATCACACACAATAGAATAGAGAATATATAAACAAACAGCAACTGCAAAATAAAATGGGACTTCTTAGGCAACAAGTGAGCAGTAACTGGTGTGTTGGAAGCGAGAATACTGGACAAGCATAACTATCAAATTGTGGAGGGGTTACACATTATACATTATTACACAATATATGCAAGTGGTTTAATGTTATGGCTGATGTGTGTGTATGTGTTTGTATAT
>JBBMFX010000141.1:13946260-13975141 GCA_037832545.1 Rhabdalestes septentrionalis | reverse complement strand
TTTAACAAAGAAGACGCAACTGAACCAGGTTGACCTGGTGCTCGGTACTACCGGTACTTCAGAAAACCTGATACCGTAATATTTCATTTTTTTTTTGTACCGACTTGGTACCGAAGTACCGGGTCTTTTGACAACACTATCTTAAATGTCATCAAACTTCTAGAAGATGGCAGTCTGCACAGCTCCTTAATTCATTCAAGTGGAAAGGCGCATAGCACCCTGAATTTAAATCAGCCAATGTTTTATTAAATGTCAGATTAGTGGTGGGTGATATGGAAAAAAAAAATACAACGTCACATGAAATGTTCATGGTAGATGTGGATTTTTTCTAACATCTGATAAGTTAACAGACAAAAAAGAGCCACGAGTGCTACGTTTTTCTTAAAAATCTGTCAAAAACTATTAATGTAATGATTTGTATTCAGTGTTTCACCATGTTTGTCGTACTGCCTGTCAGAGACATTTGGATGTGTCTATGAACAGACAGTATTTACTGTTGATGCAAGCCCAGCCATGTAAAAGTAAAGCAAAGTAAATGTTAAAAAAAAAGCTTTGCCTCTTCAGCTTTGCATAAGCGGTTAAGTGGATGAAGAGGAGGTCTGTGTATGGTTAATGGGGGATGTCAAAGTGAAGAAAAATGCCACTGCCTAGGTGTTAGACTGGAATAGGCCAGAGGAACATGCTAAAGCAGAAAAAAGTTGGACTGTATGGTTTTCTGTGTTTTTTCGAATCGAGGAGGCAATATTCCACTGGGCAGTGGCGATTTAGCAGTATGAAGAAGGGAGTGCTGGAATTTCTCACAGTTGCCTGTCTAACAGAAGTGGTGCTCGTAGCGAGCCAAGCTGAAGCCTCATTTCTGGAAAATATTGGTTTTGGAGTTGGTGAGTAAGCTGTCACAATGTCGAAGCTTTTCTATTCATGATAAGTTTAGCTCTGTGAAAAACAACTCCAGCCACATTACAGCGGCTCTGCTGAGGAGGACTGCTCAGAAACTCGTTTCTCCTCAGTTATCTCAACGGGTCGCCTGATGAAACGTGATGTTTCTCTTTTGCCCGCTTTCACAGTTACATGTGTTTCTTTTTTCAGCACATCCCTACCTCATTTGATCTTAACGATGTAACAGGTGATTAATATTAAATGTCTCCTATTACAGACGCCATAAAATACGGACACACTAGGCTGCCGCTCGGCTCTGCCTCGCAAACGGATGTGGCCTGCGATGGGCTGGGCGGGACGTGAGGTGTGATGAGCCTAATGCTTTTTTTGTGAATTATTTCACTGTTTGTTTAGCTTCACATGAGGCGTCGAGAAGCCAAACGCGGTGAAGGCAGATTACTGTTAGGCCAGTCGTTCACAGGTGCAATCGTTCCCTCTTCTGATAACTAATTAAGTTATGACACTTGTTTGGCAAGAGGCCCGGGTCCTGATGGATTGTGAAATAATTATAGACGGCATTAAGAATAGAGGAGCAGGAAGATCAATATTATATGTTTGCCTAAGCTCTTTGCTAAGTAGCTAAAATGCAGAAATTCATGTCGGCTGTATAATGCAGCAGATAACTCCCTCACTCGCTGGTAATTTGTTGGGGTGCCAGGGAAAGCAGCAGATATAGAACAAGTCATGCTATTTTTAATTATTCGGCAAGTCATCTGTAAGAAATTGTGCGTAATAACATTGCTTTATATGATATAATTGGCTTTAATTCATAGTGCAGATGATCACTCAGAGGTTTCGCTCTGTATTAACCTGAGTTAAGTAGAGCTCGCGGTAACGGTATGCTTGGTCGGTTGACTGTAATTGGTATGTTGTTGTGATTCACTCCCAGTAACTGAAATGACTTTTTCTATATACTGCAGAAGATAAGCAAGGTCAGTAAGCGAAATGGGAAAAGGTTGCTGTTTTTTTTCTCTCCTCTAGCTTATGCAGCGTCTGCTACTTCCATTATACCCTGCATTTGACTGTGACTGAAATCAAATAAATAAGTGTGACTGGCTGAGGGCCAAGGCAGAGATTACTGGCATAAGGATTGCTGTCAAAAACATCTTGGAGGATAATTAGTAGTGCTCTATCACTGCTGAATTTGCTTCCTAAAGCTACGTTCATGAAGGCGCCGCTCTGACCTGCTTTTGTCTGGAGGGAATGCAATGAATTAAAGTAAACTTATCGCCGAAGATACAAAATTATGAACCAGGTTTCCTGTGCTTTAGTTAATTTGCGCCGTGAATGATTGACAATATGTGTGCGTTTACCCCAAGCTGGGATTAACAGCGTCACAGACCATCCAAAGAGAATTTCCTTTCCTTGAAGGTTGTCTGTTGCAAGGTGGCTTAGATTGGGTGAGTCAGAGACTCTTATTGGTTTATAATTATAACACTCTTCAAAAAGGGAGAGGGGGGAGGGGGCTGAACATGATACCCAGCATCTATGCTAATATTGTTAATATCCTCAGCTTGGTACGGAAATTTCAAACTGAAGACTATAAATAGCTCACGAGCAGCTGTGTTAAAGTTGCTTGTTCTCTCCATCGTTCACACGTAGGTTTCGGATGTGATTGTGTTAACCAAGTTGACCTTTAAATCGCACTGCTTGAAAATGTTACAGCATCTCTTTCCTTGTAATCCTTGGCGGGCTGCGAAATGTTAGGTATGTGCAGATAGGATCTCAACAAAGTTGACACTGACGCAGTACAAAAGTGCTCTTAGCCATTATCTCCAATGAAAGGTCATTTTGGTAGTTGGAGGACAAATAAGAAGCAATAAAAACACTTTTTGATGTACTTTGAAACTGTTAGGCAAAGTCAGTGGCTAGAAAGGGGGAAGATGGTCTGGCAGGAAAAGTACTCAAGCTTAGTGAGAGCACTGGGATCCTGGATTGTCCAGACATCTGACAGGAGGCTTGACCTCTGAAGGGATTCCCCAACCATCTGAGCATTCAGCCATGGAAACTGAACTTTTTCCACCAAAACGAAGGAGCTCAAGAACCTTTTTTCAGTATCCCTCCAAGATGATTACTCTGTGGTTCATGTAGTAAGACTGAGGTTCACTCACAAAAAAATGTGAGTCCCGCCCTCAATTCCCATCGTTTTTGTAACATATTGCAACCATGCAGAGTTCCCCAGCATATGACTGTGTTGGAATTGGCAAACACCTTCATCTAGGTGACATCCAAAGGGGAATGATTGCTAAAACTTACTTATACAATGACACATAAAATGTACCTCCAGCACCTCAGTGTGACTGTAAAAGCCTATTTGCTGGACCACACAGAAAAAAGTGACTCAGACAGTTTTGAGCAAGAGCAGTGACATATCATCACTGTCCAGAATCTCCAAAATGGGAACTTTACTGAAGAAGGCAAAACACGCTAAAATGAATGGAGAGAATCTTACCCAAGTGACTCCATTTATACTGGTCTGTTCTCCATGAATGTTTCACTCAGGGTAAACAACAGCTACTGTGTTCAAAAAATAAAAATGGACAGTGATGCTGTTATGATGAAATAAGATTAAATTACAGTGCAGTTTGTACACACTGGGCTTTAAGAAAGACTTGGCTCAGTACTGACTAATAAATAGAACACAATACAATGCAATTTCCTTTTTCAGCCAAGACATAATTTGGTGGCCAGTTTTTCTTCAACAGGTTTAGATTTAGATCTAACAAAGGCCAATCAAGTATAGAAGACACGAGTCACCCGAATCTTTTCAGTAAATACATTCTGAAGCATCTCTCAATGTGCCTAAACTGTGTCCAGGTCTGGTTCAAAGGTCTGAGACAGTTATAATGCTGAATTCTAGCTCGGCCGCTCTCTTCCCGCCATACAGGCTTATAGAACACTATATTACATTTCTGACAATTCTGTCTGCTTCTCTTTGCAAATAGATTTCGATTTGCAGTTATTTATAAATAAAAATGTCCATATGACTGTATGGTATATTGGCACACAAAGAGGAGTACGAATTAAACACAGCATGGCTGTTTCCTTTTTATTTATCTCACAATAAATCAGTGTTCTAAAGTGGGAATGCCGTGTGACCTTGATGAATGCCTGAAGATGATTTGAGGGAAGGTTTCGGAAGGTATTTGTGGAAAAGATTTGGTTTATTATTGTCTGGTTGGGTTTGTTAGCAATGTTGGCCTTGAAGCCCTAACTCTAAAATTTAGAAGAAAAATATGGACACTGAACAAGTCTTGTCTGGGTAACCAGGTTTGGATTAGGTTAAACATTTTTTGCTAAACATTTTTTTAAATAGTAGATTATGTTTGAACAGCTCATGTCTTGTGTTTAAGCTGCACCTGCTCAGAAAAAATGGAGAGAGTGACTATGGCCTTCAAATATAGAAACAAGCAGCTCTCCTCTGTTTGCTGAGATGAGAAGCCATAGATGTTTGCAGGCTCCAGTGTCTCCTGAGGCTGGGCAATGGTTTGCTGTGAAGCTGACGCTGAGAGCTTGGTTTCATTGCCCCCCAGGTTTCTGTGCTTTGATGTCGTGATGCCGGGGCAGAAAGCGCTCGCATGCGGACCCTAATTGGGAGAGTGGCACCAAAGGACTTTGCACGGAGCCACTTCGCGTGTTCCATTACAGCGAGTGGGAGTGAGAGACCATGCAGTTTGATTATGCTGGCTGTCAGCTGAAGGCATGACCTAATAGAAAATACTCATCCATTTGGAAAGTCATTCTTGAGCCAAATTTAGCTCATTTCCTCTGACTTTTTAGGCATATCTCGCATTTTACAAGTGTGACATCCTTGAAAGTATGATCATTTTGTGAGTATATTATTCAAAGCCGTTATTATGGTAGTTAAAGTGCGAAAACCTCCCGAGTGTGGTTTCTCTTTGTTTCCTGCAGGTGTTAAGTTGTTAAATTCTGCACGGGGGAGTGTTTGTAGAAACTCTCTTCAGACAGGCTGTCCATATTGCACAGAGGACTATGTTGTCGAGCAGTCCGCATCAGGGTTTCTCCTCAGCGGAGCATGGATTTGGTTTTATTGAGCTAATATTTCTTAATTTCCTGGTGAGTGTGCTTTAGCCCTTCAAATTAAGTGAGATGCGTCTGAGTGTGGGCCCTCCACCTTCAAGTGAGATCGGATACTTGAGGGAGTGAAGTGTTTTCGATGGAAACCGCATGAATGATTGATAAAAGGAGCAGAGCTGCTTAAAATCGTACTGCTCCCAGGTTATCAATAATTCAAAGCACTTTCTGTATTTTGGTGGCACATGAAATATCAGTCACCAGTTTGAAATCTCAAGATGATAATATCTGTCAGAGGACTTAGCGGTTTGTAGTGATTTTATTTTTTCCCCCTCCCCTGTTTAAAAAAAATGATCATTTTGCTCATGGTGGGAGTTATTAGTTTTCTTCTCCTCAACATTTCATGCTGGAAGAGTACACATAAGAGTTTTGATTAAAAAACGAGAGAGTCCTCACAAATCAGCGCCTCCGGCGTATAAAGAAGTAGTTCTTCATGAATACATTGTCGCGGTTACGGCTAGGCCTCCGTAATTAACCTAAGCAGAGCGTTTAGAGTCTCAGAGCAACGTGACATGAAATATGCCCTCTCTAACCTAGCCATGTCGCGCCACGTCGCTAAGAACTCCCAACTTTCACATAATTTACTCAGAGGCGTAATCATCAGTTGAGTGTGCCTGCTTTCACCGCTGGCAGTACAGTGACAGTTTGACCTTTACCTCGTGAGGAGCTGGAGGGGAGCGCGCGGATACGTGCCGATGTTTGTGTTTGTTTGGTCTTGTCTCTATGAGTAGTCGCTGAGAGCTCGTAACTCGTCGAACCGAAAGTGGATAGTTCAGCCCCTTAAACACACAGCTCCTGCCTTTTCAGTGTTTTTCCGCACTGCTTTCTCCACACGCTCACTGGTAATCCGTCGCATTCTCTTTTCCTCCTGGCCACTGTAGGTATGCACAGCGTCCAGTCCATTTGCATTAACATAGAAACACAAAAGGATCTGAGAGAGGAAATTGCCTCTTGTAAACACAATGGCCTTTCCTCCGAGTTCTCATGATAATGTCCTGAGCGGCCTTGGGGCAGACTCTAGAACATTCCACTGAAGAGTGCAGTGAGCTCAGCCTGGCCTTTAGCCTGAAATGGCAGAGAGGCTTGTGTGTGTGTGTGTGTGTGTGAATATTGAGCCACAGAGATGGCCAGCCGATGTATACTAACAAGCTGGAATTTCATGTCAGGCTGATGTGCCACAGCGTGTGTGTGTGTGTGTGTCTTTTGGCCTGATCCAGAGCGAGGTGGAGAGGCTTGCCGGCCATGGGAGTGCCTGAGGGACAGACACACAGAAACACACACTTCTGCCTTCGCGAGTAGGTGCATGCAGCACAAAAGCCAGCCGAGAAGCCCCCCTATATCCAGGCTGTGGTCCTGATTAGGCTTTGCTGTGTGTGCTGGAGCGTCCCACCATATTCAAGACCTCCCATTAAGTGCATGATGCTAGCTAAAGGCATGTACATGACATTTCTGTGTCCAAGCAGTTCCAGAAAATTGAAGTTGGCAGGCTCCCCTGGGTGATGAAGGGTTGGGGGGGGTTGTCCAGTCATTATGAGTGGCTACATGGCGGAGGCAGCCTGAAAGCTCTCTTTATTTTTGACACTGCTTAGGATAACACTGCATTGTGCAAAATTGGCCCAGTGTGGTGTTTGATCCTGTCGAGTCGGTGCCCATAACAGAGGAGGCGAACTACAGCTGTTGGCAGTGGAGTCGAGATAATTTACATCTTTTGACGTTAGTGGCCACCGCCGACTTGATTATCGCGTGGCTGTGATCAGCCCGGCCTGTCACTTTGCTGAAATATAGTCGCGCTCTTGTATCAACAACTAATATTTACATAATCCTTTTCCTCTCGCGCGGCTTCACTACCATGTTCATCGCCGCGCCATGTGGTTAGATTTACCGATGGAGATTAATTTTAGCACGAAGTGTGGCACTTAAGCATGATTCAGGAAGCAGATCTCAGAACTGTAGACTTGACCTTTGAGAAGCAGTTGATGTGCTGGCGAGATAGTCCGCACAAATCCTGATGTGAAAATAAGCCCAATTTGTGTTTGGTTTGGCTGAGGCTCTTCCCCACGCATCGCGCCGTGTCTCCCTGTTGCTGCCGGAGCTATAAATGTGTGAACGCTGCTTGATTTGGAACGTAAACTCACCCTTTGGAATTATCTGAAGTTGTCACCCAAAACTTGCAGCATGTGTTGGACTGTTTTGACACTTATCTAAATTGCTTTAGCTGTGATCCAAAGGGAATTTTCCTGTTTGTCCTGATTGCCTGGGATCCAGTGAATCGAGCAGAGCTTTAGCGCGAGCAGCTATACGGGCCTGTGGGGAGCTGCCGCAGACAGCGGTGAAGTTTATTAGTTTTTGTCCTTTTAAATTCATAACGCAGGTGTTTTTTCATTGACACACTGCATCCACCACCGGTGTAGCAGATAGAGTGCACTCCGCTTTACATGATAAACAGCTTCGAAAATCGAACTGCAGCAAAACTCTAATTTATTTAAGGCCGAAAGGGTGGGTCGGAGCGTAAAGGCATTAATGTGTGCGGTGTGTTCACTTCAGCTGCTCCCTCCAAGATAATGAGTCGCTTCAAATGTCCGTCTGCTCAGTCCTCACCTGTGGACAGCTTAGAGAAAAGATCTGCCTGTTACATGCATGCACAAACCCACGCATATATAAAAAAATATACAAGTGGCAAACATCTGTGTATGTATATGTGTGTATGTATATATATATATATATATATATATATATATGTAATGTAATATAATGTACTGGGTCCACACACTTGGACTCTTTTAAAAGCAGGAACTGAAACCTGCCTGAAATGACTGCCATCACGGTGGCTATTAAAAGGAGCGGTGGTTGGAACTGATAAGCTCAGTTTGCTTATTGCGTGGCCTGAGTGTTGGGGGCAGAGGATTATTGCCACTTGTGTATATTTTTGCTGATGCATTTTTTTCCTGTCAGGTAATGCATATTAGAAAAAACTTGGCTGATGCAGAGGAGGGAGAATTTTGCTCTTTTTCCTGCATACCAAAAATACTTTGCCTCACCCCAAATGTAGTTGATCAGTCACGACAGGTTTGATGTCCAAGGTTTGCTGAAGATACAGATAGTAAGTACCGAAAGCTTATGGGCATAGATTAGCATTGTGCAACCTGCATACCTAAATCATTCCTAAATCAAAACTCTGTGGGATGGTTACTAATCTCCCCACAGTGTTGTTTGTTCCAGGCATTTCACAGTAACTCGATCGGACCGATTTTCCACTGTCCAATGCGGTCTGAATTTTTATAATCAAATTCCAGCCTCATTTGAAGGTGATTCAAATTGGTAGGTCTTTTAAACCATGTGTTATATGTAATTTGGGATGGTGGTTCTTTACTTCAGAATATGACAAGAGTTCCTGTCATACTTTTCTAAGGCCTGATGCAAAAAAGTGCAACTCTGTTGTGAAATACAGTCTAATATTTCTGCATTGTTGTAAATGAGAAGTACACATCAAGAGCTTGAAGATGCAACCTCTTCTCTATATTTTGTGTGCCCCTCCCTAGTCACAGCCGCCAAAGTGTACATTCGAGCAAATGGGACTGCAGTCTGAGATCAGAGATTGTCGATTTTAATTTGAAGTCAGAATATGAGAGACCAAAAGCCAATCAGACTGGGCCTGTGGTGTCAGAATAGTGTCAGAAACCACATAACCAAGTCTGTTTGAGAGTATGAAACACCTGAATGTGGTTTGAGGGCTGTGTAATGATGTAGGCATGCAGTGCTCTAATTGATGTTGTTGTAAGCTTCTTTTGCAACGGCAGTCCTTTAGCACTAAATGTCTTGCCTGCTCGACTGCTTTTAGCCTTAAATAAAATAGTGCAAAGTTGATTATTTACTTTAAACCATTATTTCAAATTGAGTTAATTTTATGAGCATATACTGAGATTACATTTTCATGGGGAAGTATACATTCTACTTCCCGCTCGCCACTGACGTTGTGAGGTACCTCTAGTGCTCATTTCCCTCGGCGGGTGAGCCGGAGCCTCCTCGCCGCATCGAGTCAGTGTTCCTTACGTTATTTACATAAATGATAAACACGGTGGACGCTGGGATTGGCGGCATAATCTACTTGCAGTGTCATTAGGGAGGGAGAGAGAGGAAGGCTATTACAGGGCCGCTTCATCAGCGTGCCTCACTTAGGCCTTTTATGGAGGTAATGGAAACCTCTCTCATTAAGGTGCCGCTCACTGTTGCACTGAGGAACATCTCTACCGAGTAATTGATCTTGTTGGTCTTTAGTGCTGGAGAGTGGCCCTGAAGCGCCGCCCGTTTGCTGCATTCATTTTTCAGCTCCGTCACAGACGGCCCGCCATCGCCAGCCCCATCACCTTCCGTTATGTAGGCTCTGCCGAGCACCTGTCCCGCCTGCGCTCTTACGGCTCGCTTATTGCCCTGCATAGGGAGCCTTTATCAGAACCTTTGTTCTGATAAAGTTACATCATTCAGCTCCATGTGGATTGTGGTCATTTAGCCAGGAAGCTCATAAAATAAAAAGCGTCGCCGGTGCCACAGCTGAGATAATATCCAGGAGAGACGCCGAGATGCTTGTGTCCTTAGCGCGTGTCCTTTGAAATCTGTCAGCCTTTCCATTTCCAGTTAATGGAGGCCATTGCTGCTCCCTTCTATTAATGAAAGTCTGCAGATTGAAATGCATCACGCCGAGGTCAGCTATCTGCTCATTTATATCAGACCCGGTCTATATTTATGCTTTAACATTAAGTCGTGCCCATAGATGACATGTTTGTTTTGCAAGAGCCTGCTGCTGTTTTGGTGTGTGTCACGGCCATGCGGGGAGCTGGGGATTGTCACATGTGAGCTGTAATAATAGACTCTGTTGTAGGATCCAAACAGCCCACTCTGGCCTGTGACTCACTGTGGCTCAGCCTGAGGTCTGCACTTGCATCATCATCACCACCATCATCATCATCAGCAGCAGTGGCTGCTCAGCCTTCGAGAGCACTCTCTTCCCAGCATTCAGCTCCATTTGGCAACTGGGAAAACGACCACATTTGTTCCTCCCTAAACCAGATCCTTGATTTCATTTATTGATGTGGTCGGGAGTCAGCAGAGTCAACAGAACATGACATATCACAGGCTTGTGGTGGTGAAATGTTGAAGCGAAATTTGCATTAGCGTAACTCAGCGATGATTATTTCAGACACCGTAACTAATCACAGAGTCACATTTGTGTCTGACTAGCCTAGAAAAATGGTTCTGGCCGTGCGCTGAATTGTATTTACCATTTAGGGGTTTCGCTGCAGTTCATCTCCGACAAGCAGTGTTTGGTGTGAATGCACTGAGTGGGACCACTGTAATGTGTCTGACCTTTTGTTACCACTGACTGATGAGTTATTGGTTCGGGGGAAATGAGATATTTCCACAGCTCTCTGTGACAGGCGTATAAATGAACGCATCAAGCAGCATGATTCTCTAGACAGCACAGCTTTCTATGCGGTGAGCAAGCTGTCATCGACACTCGTAGAGAATACAGTACGATTCTTCCAATCTGTTTTCGTGGTTAATTTATTTACTTAATTGATGATTTTTTTTCTCTTGTATTGTCAAGAGTCATGGCTGTGGCTGTTGCCCAAGCTCCAGATAGGGCTAATGGCAGGCACTCTCCATGCGTTTATGGTCCCATCGCATGTAATAAGGAGCTCTTCTAGCACCATGCATCACTCTGCCCTTGATAAGACCTCTGACGTGCCTTTAAAATGTTATTCATGAGCAGGTCTGCTTGAACCAACACAGTGATGTTTAGTGTTTCTGCATGTGCTCAGATGGTGGGCATTGTATTTTTTCAACACTGTCAACGCATACCAGTCAAAACATACATTGGCTTAAAGGGGATTAGCATTTACTAGGTGGCGTTCTGATCGGTCAGTAACTCGCAAAAGCCTGCCAACAAAACCACGTCTCTCGCAAGTGCAATGTGGTGTGCGAGGTGCAATGTGTCATATCATGATCGGATGACTAATGCAGTAAAATGAATCGTTAATCAAGACACTGGGGAAGTGTGCTCAGCATGAAGCAAATTACCTGGATTAGCAGAGCAAAATTCTGCATAATTTACCTTTACTGCTTGGCGGATCCTCCGGTAGAGAAGGGCCTCCGTTAATTACCGCTGTGGTAAACAGCCAGTCAGTGTGAAAGGGCCTAAATGGAACTGAGAGAATGGTAGAGAGAAAATGGAGCTGTAATTTTGCATTTTTGTCATGTTTGTTTTCCTTCTCTGCTCAGGAGCTCCACTTCCTGACAGATGAGTCAGTTTGTACAGCAGTAGGTTTAAGCGATTTCTCCTCCGAATCAGAAAGTCTCCTTCATCTGACTGCAGAGGGAGAGAGAGGTGATGTAGACATGCCCCGGAGTTTGTTTTGATGAGCCGAAGACACTGTTAACAACACAGATCCAATATTCTGGGCCGGCATCTCTAACCGCAACAGGTTTATGTTGTGTTTAATTAAAAAATACACACTAAAATCAAAGCCTTAAATGGCACTGCTATTTATTGTGTTAGCTGGAAAGAGACATTTACAATCAGCATTCAGCACAACTATCCAGACACCGTGTGCGGCAGCACAGTTTGCCTTTTCTTTTGTTGTAGCGCTTTACTGCACTTCATCTGAATTTAAAAAAAAAGTGCCATCTATCAGCAAAACTACTGTTTACTTTGTTACAGACATGAAAATGTGTTGGTGGGGCGTAACACCAGTACCACACAAGCCTGCTAGCCTCAAGACACAATTAAAATGGATGGAGTGTATCACAATTGCATTAACTTTGGGCCAATTATCTTTCTTATTTGTAAATGAAACGTGGCATTTAATGTTATTATGCATAAATGACTGCATTATAATTACTCCGCAACACTAGGCTGGAATACAAAACTCAACAGCAAAATCCAATCACAGTAATAGAAACTTTTCTGAAGAAGGAAAGAACACGTATGTCGACTGTCACTGAATTTATTCAACATGTATTGCTCTGGTGCTCTTTAGGGAGGTACTTATTTTTTGAAGCAAACAGAGCAGGATGAAAACGCAGCTAATGACAGACTTTCCGACTGAAACCTTGCCATTCTCCAGCTAGTCGCTCCTGCGGTGTGATGTTTGGAAAGTCATTCCTTTAAAATGCAACGTGTCTTCGGGGCCTCCTTTGAAGGTTTAATCTTGGAAAACAGAGAGACATCTTGGGGATTATTCTAAATGTCTACAACATGTCAACATGGGAGTCTAGCAGATAAGGTTTTAAGTGCCATGGTCATGACAATTAGAAGGGTAGAGTAGCTCAGCCAGTATAATTTTAGGGTCAGCATGTTCAGGGCCTGCAGTTAAGCCTTGCCATTTAGGCACGCCAGTCTGATTGGAATTACATTGCACTGCTTGAAAGCCCCTCCCGCACCGTTGCGTGTTAAGCCCTGATTCTCTCACTGAGAGACTCGTTACTGAAAGGTTAGTGCAGAAACTACTTTGCCGGAGTACCAACAGGCATTCGGTTGATTGGCACCCACATTTGGGGAGGGGTACGGACATATTTCAGCAGAGATAAACATGAACATGGCTCGCAGTTAAGTTCAAACTTTGGAAAGTTAATCTGGTCCATGGTGGGAGATGATAGCGAGCCAGTGAGCTGCCTGCTGAGGCTGAGAACATATCTCACTCCATGCAAACAGAGAAACTTTATCATCAGTTTCAGAATTTCATATGGCCCCACCACCGTCCATGCAGATGATAGATTGTGGTCGGTCAGAGAGGAACAGAGCTGTAAAGTAAGACCTGAGTCAGAGACGTGTATTTGGGATGTGGTTGTGGATTGATGTCTATATGGGCTCAAGTACAGTTACACACTAGAATATGTCTCACAAGTGGTTACAAGGCAAACACGCCAACTCCTTTAAACCTGTGCCATTCAGATAGGTGCAATATGCCAAGGATTTTATTAGAAATGACCTGTTTGAGGGAAACATGCTCCAAACATTTTACCGCTGACATTTATAGTGCAGCTCCACAGGAAATAACAGATGATGATATCATTCATTTGAAAGAGAGACAGCACAACTAGGTGGAACACTTGACCTGTTTGTTTGGAGAAATGGTATTCCTTTGCTAATTTCCCTTTGATAAGTATCTGACAGCCCATAGTCAGGCGCTTTATCTCCGGCTGAAGAAAATGGTTTCTTCAGAGTGTGAATTGATTTTTGCAGGAAGCCGGTGCCACACAGCATCTGAAAGAGCTCACTGCTTCTTCTTCTTCTTCTTCTTTTTTTTTTTTTTAAATTGCACCCATTTTTGGGCTTTTCTATTTGCATGTAAATTATCAATTACTGCTTTTGGCAGGCCTCTGCCACCATACTTCTGTCTCAAATGAGAGAGTGCTGTTAGGGGGGGGGAGCTGTGTTATTTCACCTTAACAAATCATTTTAGTACTCCCCTCTCCAGCTGCAATTACCAACTGTTTGCTCTGTTGGCTACATTGATTTTTTTCTGCATGTCTCTGCATTTAGGCTGGTTGGCTTTTTAAATTGAATAGAGAGTGTATTATGAGAGGGTAAGCTGTACTTTAACATTCTTCTCAATGCCGGAGTGCCACATACAGTATTATACATGGGAGTGAGACTCCTACAGCTCCTTCAGCTGAAGCATTTAACGCTAGCTGTCAACAAATGCTTGAAAAGAAACGAAAGGTGCATCTGGAAGGTCAGGCATGATGAACTCAGCAAAACTAGCAAACCCAATGTAAAATAAAATAAGTACACATTTATATGGTAGGTCCTCAGTGGTAATTTTAGGTGGTTAGGACTATCTGTCTGTTTTTAGCCATGGTTTTCAGGTTTTTAGCCATTTAGGCATAATTTAGGCTAAAAACAATCTCATATAAAAAGCTGTAATACGCAGTTTCATTACTCACTGTAAGCTCACAATGATATCTTTATGTCTCGCTTGAAAAAAGTGACGTTGAAAGCTAGCTAATACATTTTTGCTGTCAGTAGTCGCTCCGGGTTGTGTATCTATCTTCAGCAGACTGCTCTGGCCAGGTTTGAGTGAAGAAATCAAATCTGGCTGCTTATGCAAGGTGTTAGCCAGCTTTTGTCCAGCTTTGGCCAGGTTCTAATGACAGTGGAGGTGCTCTCAACTTGGCCAGCTGGGCTGCAGAAATCTGGCTCGCAGCGACGCAGCGTTAGGTTTGTGTAGCATTCATAATATGATACCCATATGGATGGATGAAGCTCATAATGCATGCTGAAGACTATTCTTCACACACCATGTGAAAGCAGTGCATGGGTATTCTTTAATAACGCAAGGGTGTTGACTTGATTCTCCATGCAAGTTGATCTGTCAAACACACCCTGTTCCTCCAAAAACATTCCTAATTTTGTAAGCTGTTCTTGCTATAGTTAATATTCAGTGCCAGTGGAATGATGTAGTGCCACATGTCTGTTTCATTTTTTTCCATCCATACTCCCCCCCCACCCCCCCTGAATGCAATTGCAGATCTGCACCGAATTTTCTACTACATTTATTTCCTCATGAATGTTTGCATATTTCAGTGATTGCTTTCTAGTAGATTCAAATATGCCAAAATGGCAGTCTCCCTCTCTCCCAGAGTGAAGCATGTACTCATTTCACTCTCTCTAATTGTGTTTGTGTAAAATGGTCAATTGTTCCACTTGCACAAAGAATGAAGGAGGTTAATAGTGCTATTTTGCATTGGAACGTAATGATAGAGGATCTTTTTTCTGATTGCTCGCCGTTGTTTGAACTTAAGCTTTGTGACAGAGATACTCAGCATGTAGTCCTTTGGGCAGACATGTTTTAATGAAGCAGATCAAAAGGTCTTTGTTGATGCTACAGCCTGTAGATATTGTGAATGCGAATTTGATTGGACTGTCCGATCGGATATTGTTAACTGAGCAGGGCTGGGCATCAGCTCTCTTTCTGAGTGATCTCCGTGCTTTCAGTGAAAGACCTGCGAGCCTCATACTTGAAAAGCTGAGCCAGTGGGCCGTTCAATCCAGTTAAGAGCTATCTGAGCCCGGCCCGGTGAGAAGGGCTTGTCATTATCACCTGCAGATTCCTCTTACATGGAGCTGCTTGACCTTCCTCTCGCTGTCACTCTTGAGAGGGGCCCCAGCTCATGGCCCTGGGGCACACAGTGATGCCAAGAAACTTAAGAGTCTCCTCCGCCATCACTTATACAGAGTTAATAGCCACTTAATAGGCTTACTTGTCAATGTGCTATGAGTTGTGAGGTCGCTAAATTAGATTTGGCACTGTCATATAGCACCATGCATGTTTATGGCACTTCAGTTATATAAAGTATCACCCCTTTCTCTTTCACCCTCTCACGCCCGTGCCGTCCTTACCTTGCAGTGAACTGTGAAGGAGCTTACCCAGGCGTTCAGGAAACGTATTAAACTGTGGTAACTGCTATATGTAATGAATTTTGGATTAGGAGCGACAAAGCGGCTCTGTGATAACCTTTTTGGAAGGACACTGTATGAGAGCAGGGGGGCCGTGCTGCAGCAGGATGCCAGGCCAGCTGCCTTCACTTCCAAACCTGGGCTTGATGTTGCATCTGCAAAACTAGGGATGTCCCGACCCCCTCATTTATTTTTGCGTATTACCCTGTAACTGACCTGATTATGAAGAATACAGCCACACAGGGTACACATTAATGAACCAAACCCAATCCAATTAGTAATTCTAAGCTGCCAGTTACTTTACAGTACTGCAATGAAGTCATCTCATTTTTGTTATGTGCCTAATATCACACTCTAGACTGATATGTTTGGTTTTCTTTTACGACTGCCTCTTTGAAACAACCAAAACATGAAAGATGTGACTGCCACACCTGGGCTGCACAGGACAGTGGTGTGGGAAATGTCAGCTCGTCAGGGGCCGACGTGTGAAGTGAATCATCCTGCTGGAGACCCAGGATAGTGTAATTTAGAGCTGAGTATAACGTGTCCCTTATCTGCTTTCAGGTGCGGCGGAGCCCGGTGTGGAGCCGAGCCCGGAGAGGGACCTTCCCCACGGACTATATGAAGGGAGGGGAGGGGGAGGGGGGGGCCGCTTACACCACGACAAGCCTGCAGAACAAACAGGTTGGAATGCCTTAAAATTTTTATATAGCTCTAAAAAAAATGTTGGAGGGGAGGGGGGTAATTACATTTTTCTTTTTCAAGCCAGAATGACCCCAAGGCTGCAGTTTAAATGCCCTTCTCTTTACTTAATTTAATGTTGTTTTCCATCATAAGCCTTGTCCCCACCCCACCAGGGGCATGTCCTCACCACCTTTTGTCGCAGCCCATATCGTTCCCGCAGTTAGAGAGGTCGATTTTTTAAAAACCATTTTTTGGAAAGATTTCACCCCTGGCCAGTTTCTGCTTGTCTGTGTTAAGTGTTATCACTTATTTCTTGTTTTTGTTTTTCGTCTTATTTCTTCTGTTTCTCTTTCTTCTGGCTTTATGATTTTTAATGTTATCACTTATTTCTTCTGTTTCTTTATTTGTATTTCCTCTCATTTTACTATTGACCTGTCCTTGCTCTACCCACATTTTTTGTAGAAATTTTTGTGAGGGTGGATAAGCTAGACTGTCCTATACTGTCCCGTTAATCTGTTTTTACAGTGTGACCTTTCGAATGCATACAGAAGAAAATCTTAGAGAGTCATTTGACATTTGACCAAAATGAGTGCGTAATAATTTCTCATTAAGGTGAGTGGGATGTTTCTGGTGTTCTGTCAACCTTCTGAACAGTTGCTACAGGGTGAACCCCGGATCGGTCAGTTGTCTTGTTAAAATGTACCACATGGCATTCCTGCATAGCTCCTTTACATGATTCATAGACACACAGGTTTAGCACTTAGCCCCTTGCTGTGGGCTTGTTATTCTGTTGTTAATAGTGCATCTTACTATAAATAACATTTAACAGCTACTAGTCAGTCTTTACAACTGTTATGAATTGCTCATTAACTACTTGCCTAATTATGAGGGTGAGCAAATTAAGTGTAAGCCCCCACACTCCCTCTTACAGTTTTACATATTACATATTTTTGCTGTATTGTAAAGGAATGTAAAACCATACACACCGGGCGGTGTGTGGATATTTAGAGCATTAACCCCTTAAACCCCGAGGGCCAATTAAACAATCACAATCCAATTTCTACATCTAAACAAAACTCTGCCTCTTCAGAGCATGTTTCCTTCTAGTACAGTGGGACAGCTGGGAGTTTTCTCAGCCATTGGTCATGAAATGTTTGCGTGCCAAGGAAGTTTGTGTCCAGTGCATTTCGAGCATGACGAGAAAGCGCTGGGTTAATCTGAGCAACCTGGAGGCCTGGGAGTAATATGTGGCGGAGGTGCGGCCGGGGCGTCTGGTAGTGTTTACTCCCCGCATCTGAGCCTGGCTCACGTCTGTGGATGCCTCGGGCCCTCAGGGCCTCAGCACCTGCATAATGGAACAACAGAGCAAAAAGGGGGGGAGAGGGAGGGCGAGGGGGCGAGAGGGAGAATCAAATAACAGAAGCTCTGGCTTCTTACTGCATGAACTTCTTGTTTTTGACACGCACCAGGAAAAGATATTCCTGACTCGATAGGCTTGTATTGATAGCTTTGAGCAGCCTCTGTGTTTCATAAGCATTCATTTCACCCTGGCATATTTAGAGCCTTTTTCCTTCTTTTTTTTTCTCCACGACTGTCTGGCATCTTGTGGCTATAAAAACTAAATTCTTTGAAATGACTCTTCAGTGCCTTACACAATGATTTAAAAGAATATATTTATATAATTATTTTTTTTTCCTGCTAGCTTTTTAGTGAGGGATTAAGAATTGGGCCAGGCGGAGGGAGGGAGGGAGGGAGGGAGGGAGGGAGGGAGCGGGCGAGAGAGAGAGAGATAGAGAGAGCGAGGGAAAGAAAATAAATAAATAAGGGCGGCGGTAGTTAATCTCGCTTAGTGCAGTGTGAATGCTGAGCAGTGCTGTGGCCTGACAAACATCTGCCTCACACACAGCCGAGTGGGATCAGCTAAAGCGATTAGCGTGCTAACGTCAGCCTGTGGAGACTGGTGCTCGGCTACAAAAGCCAGAACGCCAGGCTCTCCTCCCACACTCCACCTGGAACATTGACACACCGGGAGAGGGAGAGAGGCCCAGCTCCAGCGGCAGCCACCAAACACTCCAGCCCTACACATCGCACTCTGATACTCACTCAGTAACTCTAAAGATCTAAGTCTGGTGTAGGACAACAGATGCTTATCGACTGCCGTTTTTTTTTTCTTTATGTCAGAAGTGTGTCTTAGTAATTGGAAAGTATGTAATGAAATGTGCTGTTCATTAGGGTATAATTGTAATTTTACACATCCTTTGCTCTCAGACGGGGCCTCTTTCAGATAGAAGAAATCCTTCCGTTGTTACTAGCAGAAAGAGACTGTATCCTGCACAGGCTTTCACGGTTAACCTCATTAAAGGGAAGGAGGGGTGATATTTCCTGCAAGGGGTTTCCTTTGCTATTTCTTTCGTTTTTTTCCCTCTGCCTCTCATGCATGCACTCTCTTTTTGTCTCCCCCTCTCTGCCCCCTTCATTCGCTCCCTCTCTCTCTCTCACTCTCTTCCCCTCTTGTCCTTCCTTCACTCTAATCTTTAACCATTTCTCCAGCAGAAGCAGTGCGTAACTGTACAACATAAGTATGTGATGTGTATGTGTGTCAGAGAAAGAGAGAGACAGAGAGAGATAGAAGGAGGATATACAGAGAGTTGGTCTGTTCCTCTGACCCTCTAATATCCAGCCCTCTTGCACAGTGGAGCTCTTCTCTTGCTCCATTACTCTGCGTGTCACATGTTTGGGCTCCTTCTTTTGAATGGCCTCACTCAAACTTTGCAGTTAAATGCAAGACACTTACAAATGTTCTAGTAATCTGTTAACATAAAACAGCTTACTACTACTACTTGCATATTTTCGGCCCAGTGCTGAGTGCTGATGAGTTTTGTCTTCACAACAATGAGCTAAAATTAGGGGGACCATTATCCGCAAAACAGCACAAAATGATTAATACAAAAGTGTTTGTTTTCCTCAAAAAAGCATTTTCCAACCAACAAGGGATGCACTCTCTTTACAATACTGTTTTGACAAGCAAGGCTTCCCCAAACTTTGTCAGGGCTGTACCTTTTTATTTTTTAAGCGGTGGTACATTTTTGTTATAAGCACAGACAAGTACAGCGCACCAATCCCGTGTACCGTGGGCTCAGGGTGATGTTTTCGGATCACGGTGTTCGCAGCCTGTGCCAGAGCGCCCGTGGTATGCGGAGAGAAATAAACTTGACAGGAAAGTTCTTTCTGGGAGTGCGCTTGTGCCACATGGTGTAGATGATAAAGTGAAAGGATGTCAGCACTCGCAGGATTAGCTAACGCCACAGGAATTAACATCAACATTGCAGCTCCTCTAGCGCCCAGGAGCCCCGTTTGATTTCTGTCCCCCACGTGGTGTTTACTGGATGAAAAATGTGCTCATCTGAGACAAAGAGGGCTACAGCTTTAATTCTTCTTTGTTGTGTTTGCGCAGTTAGGTGTGGTTATAAGCTCTTGTTTTTGAGAATTACACAAGGTTCCCTCTCTTGGGGAAAGCAGAGCAGGCCAAGATCAAAAAACTGCCAGAGATGCCTTAGATTTGGTCCAGATCAGCACAAAAACGGCTCTAGAGAAACAGAAAAGTAGGGGGCTTTGAACAACAACATATTATTACATTTTGTTGTTTTCATTTGTACTACTTAATGACTAACAGAATGATTTTAGCATATTTCACAAATGCTCTGAAAGCAAAAAGCATTCATATTTATAGGCAGGCTTTAAATTTAAAGTCTTTGTAAAACTACAGTGTGCAAAATGTATCTGTTAAGCTCTCCAGTTAAGCTATAAAATGTGAAGTGCACTGACTTATTTATCACATTCTGATATCAAGAGCCACACTGCCAAAATGCACAGGGCATCCACATAGAATGGAAGAGTTGCATGCCCGCAGATCTCATTCAGGCAATGTTGAAATAAGTTTGAAATGTGGCTTGAATCCAACTGGAAAGTCAGAGTTTATGTGGCTGTTCTGACTGTGGAAAATCTATCCTGTTCAAATCAGATTCAATCTGTCTTTCTGAAATAGGCCTTTGAAATCGAGATATGGCTCATGGCTCATCCACAGTGAAAAAACAGTCAGATAAAATAATTGGTTTGTTAGTCTTAGGGTGGCACAAATATGCCAGTTGGCTCAGAATTTTGGCTGATATTTTAGGACCCATGAATTTATCAGTGTCAGCAAAAATTCGACAGATATTCCACAAAAAGGATCATGTAGTGATATTTTACATCATTCTAGACATCTGGGATCAGAAGAAGCTTTCAGTTTTGCGGGTTTCATATTGATTTGTATTGATCATGTTGCATGTCAGTGTTTTTGTTTAGAAATAAAACCGAGAACAATCAAGAGTTTAGAAGTTCCTGTATAATATGAGTTTATTAACTGTGAAAAACGAGAACTGACGTATGTTTAAGCATTCTCTGTTGACAGTCAACAGTCAGACTAGTTGGTATTACAGTAGGTACAACAGTGTATTACTATAGTGGTTGTGGCGTGTTGGTTAGGATACTTGCTTTTGGACCTAGAGGTGAAGAGTTTGAATCCTAACTTCAGCAAACCAACACTGGGTTCCTGAGCAAAACCCTTAAACCCAAGTTGATCCAGGGAGACTGTCCGCTGTAGCTATGGAATGGAAGTTGCTTTGGATAAAAGAATCTGCAGAATGCTTAAAATGTAAACGAAACTTTTTTTGTCTGTTGGCCAACAGAATTGGTTATTTGAATTTGTATTTGTAGCACCTTCAGTATAGTCAGGTACTCTTTCCTACTTCTCATTCCAACTTAGTGCACGCCTAAAGAACATGAAATCCTTGGTGTGGGACAGATGTGGCAGTTGGTCTAAAGATAACTTTTCTGCCTGGCAGTGCAGTGAGCACTCTTTTTCTTTTTTTTTCCCTTGGATGTCCTTCAGTACACTTCAGGAGCAGGCTGAGAATGGGATCCCTCAGGACACCACATCTGTGCCCTCTTTATGCAAATGACAGCAGCACCTAGGGAGAGTTGTCTAAAAGGGGTCAGAGTTTGCAGCAGAAGCCATCCTGAGCCCGGGCCAAAACCGCCAGCCCGCTGGTGTTACAAAACAGGCCGCCAGCACTCCGTGTGCCTGGAATTTACTGGGCCATCATGAGCTCAAACGCACTGCCGTGGGTTGTCTGAATAATGTTTAAGGATGTTAAACATATGAAATTATTCATATAATTCCCACTATTTAATCTTCTTTTGCATATTGTGTGAAAAGGCAACGGAGCATTTGAGGCACCTCTGCTGTGAAATACTGGTTTGGCTCGGAGGCCGGTCTGTAGTTTAGCCTTTATAGAAGTATCCTTAACCATATTGGCTCCGAAGGTGGGGTGTACTCTGCCTCTGTCAATTACTCACGAGCACGAAATAACATTTGAAGCAGCGAATGGGCACAAATGTATGCCGCCCTTGACATGAAGTTATATGATTACAAAAGATGTTTTCTGTTGGCCTGTCAGGCCGTTCAGCCATGATGAATGAGTGTAATATACTGTGCATCAAGAGTGGACACATTCATTAATGGCCCTCTATAATTTGAGCGATACACTTAGAATGCTACTATCGCACAGAAGCTGATTGTTTCTGAATGATCTAATCTTTGCGTGTTGCGTCTCCCCCCATTCATGTCAGTAAACAGGAAAACAATGTGCTCATTTGAATAATATCACAAATAGTGTGGTTCCTGGCAGTCCTGGGCTGAGCTGAGTGAATGGTGCCAACCCTCGGGGTCTGACTGAGGAGAAATAAATCACCGCTGTTTGCACAATTACGAACCTGTGTACTATTCATCTGCACAGGATATATGAATTACTTATCCAAATGTGTCTAGGAGATAACATCAACTTCACGAAGCGCTGTTCTCAGCCAGAGATTGATATTTTCATATTCTCTAAGCAGTTGAGCATGCCTTTGGAAAGCGAGAGTCAGGGTGGTATAATTGGAGCGTAATTCTGAAATTGAGACCCATCAAAGAGATCGGGTGGGTTGAAGTCGTGCTCAGTGTTGTTTGTGTCCAGCTGAGCTTTAACAAAGCTTGAAGCTAGCAGATCACACTGCTTCATCCAGCCACGCAGGTTACCTGAATTTCTCTCATTTATTTACTAATGATCGCGAGATATTGGTATTACTGCCGAGCTCGACCGTCTCTAGTTTATTTATAGGCACAGTGTGGCAGATAGAAACATTCGAGCCTATTATTCAGCCCAGACTTGCATTAAAATGTGTATTTATTGCACTTCCATTTTTTTACGTGTGATGCATAGCAGGCAGCGTGCAACGTCTTGGCTGCTCGCTTTTGATGAAGCTCCGTTTTGCTGGTACCTGGCAGCAGTCGCCCTGATCCTACACCCAGCATCCACTCGCTGCTTCACCAATCGTATATTTTCATTCTCCCTTTTCTGACGTGGGCTCTTTATGAACTCCATAAAGAGAGACAGATGTTGCAGGCTGGCTTTCTGTTGCTCCGGCTCCTCTGGGTTGGGACTGGACTTTGCGCGGGTCCGATGCTTTGGCAGCACCTGCAGATGTTGCTGTGTGTTGCCAGTTCTGGCCCCGTATCCAGCCCCTGGCAGACCTTAGGAAACAACGCAATTAAGTAGCTGCAGTGCAGGGGGATGTTTTATAGATTCAGTAAGGATGTGTGTGAATGCGCGAGAAGAGGGAGGAATGTAGGCAAGGGTTATAAAAGCAGCAGGAGTTTCCAGATCAGAATGGAAATGATTTCATCAGTGGCGAGGCCTCCTCCAGCTCCTCTCCGTCCAGACCAGTGGAGGTGGAAAAGTGTCCAGCCTGTGTTTAAGGCCTGCATGCCTGCCTTAATGAAGCGCAAGGTGGGCAGAGGGGCCTCTGATGTGTGTGTAATTAGCAGAAGGCATAGCAAACTGGCTATTAAACCCAGAGTCTCCTCTGATTACTCTGGAGGATGGTGCTTGATGTTTAAGAGTTGGAAAAGAATGGGGATAGAGGCTCTTCTTGGAAGTACTTTTTTTTTGTCTAAATTAAACGTAGTTGATTTATTTTAACTGTGTAAAATGGTGGTTTAATGGAAAAAAATAAATGTTGCTTCACAAATCGTCTGTTAGCCAAGAGATGTTTTAAGTGGGAAATTTGACTCGTTTTGTACTGCATCTGGTATGTATAGAGCTAATGGAGGCATTCACTCTTCTGACTAGCACTCTGCAAACTGCATGCCTAAATGATCATGTTATCTAGAGAAATGGAGAGAAGAATACTGGTACAGTTGAAAAAAAATCTGTAGTAAGGACCTGACTTTCAGAATTTTTCCAAATAGAGAATATGTACAATTGAGTTTTTTGACCAAACTATTGCTTTCAGAGTAGTATCACAGTAAAGCTTTTGAAAACTGCTTGCTTGCAGGTGTGGCATTTATCAAATTATTTATGAAATGCTTTTTGGAGCCCGATGCGTGTTCAATAGCAATGAAAGAGAGATCACTACACTTCTGGATTAAAACTTTTTTATTGCTGATTGGATAACACTTCTGTTCTACAGTCAGAAGCGTGGGGTTTGATTCTCTGCCCAAATCATCATGCTACACGAATAAGCATCTTTGTACAAGAATCTATACATGACATTAATTACCTTTGTATCATGATTAGACTGTAAATCCTTCTGGATATCTGACAGTGTAATGTAGTTTCAGTTTCTCTTTTTAATGACATTGGATGAACTAAGTCTATTTATTTATAAATCACATTGTAAAACATCGGAAGAAGAACCAAAGTGCTGTACAGGGCAAAAATGCATAAAAAAACTAACAAAACACCAAACCATACTTGAAGGAACAGTAACCAAATAAGTCTTTAAATGAGATTTAAAAATATCAGTGGAGAGAGAAGACCTAGTATCAAGTGCCAGAGCTTTTCACAGCTTGGGGGCTGCACTTAGTTTGTGATTTTGGAACTAAGAGGAGAGGTTTAATGGAGGTACAGATTAGGGCTGAAGGATATCACAAATATATTTTGGAGCAGCACCATGCAAGTCTTTAAAAACAAACAGCAAAATGTTAACGTTTCTGTCAGCCAGTGGAGAGAAGCCAGCGGAGGCAAATATTCTTTTTTTTCTAGTATTTGTTATGAATATAGCTTCTGCATTTTAAACCAACTGCAGGCGAGACAGCACAGATCGAGGCTAACCCACATTTAAGGGGTTGCACTAACAAGTCGAGAGGTGATTAAGGCAGCAAATCTAACAAATTACACCTTAGTAACAATGACTACAAAACAGCGGTAGGGAAAGTTAAAAAAACTCTAATGGATGCTGCTTTTTTAGTTCGAATTCTTTCAACGAACACATAACAGTCCGATATTACCTGTCTGATGTGTAACTGTGAATGCATTAGCTGGTGTTTCAGTGCTTAATCTACAACTACATGACATCGAAAGGCGATCTGATGATAGATTACTCCCAATCTCTCTCTCAAACACAGCCTCATATACACAAACACACAGATCCCGTTGTTTTGAGAAGCGAAGAGCTGCACGGCAGGATGAGTTGCAGAACATTGTTGTGCTCTACAGACCCGAGATAGCAGAGAGTGAATTATTCTCGGCACCATGACCTGCTTAATTGAGAACGTCTGAGCCTGTCTCTGGGTTATGTAGCGGGCTCCAGCAGTGGCTAGGGCCCCATCCATCTCGCATGCTCACGTCCAACTGTTGGCTTGACCTCTTGCGCTTCGGCCGCAGAAGTAAAAGTCAGCGCGCTGAAGCTGCGAGAGAGAGAGGGAGCGAGAAGGAAAGAAAGGAAGAAAGAGAGGGGCAACATTTAGACAGCTGCACGCGCAGCGTCATGTATCCCTGTCTGTCAAAGAGAGATATTTCTGTCTCCTTAATGTGGCCCTCAGGCTTCCAAGCGGGCCATCTCGATGTCATCACCGTCACCCTGCTGTCGCTGGCTAAAAAGGCCCGGGCGCTTGCATGCCCGCAGTACAGCATGTGCTGCAGTGAAAAGCCCGGCCTGTGCAGCGCCTAATTGGAAATCGCCAGAAAGGCAGTTTGACTCATCTGAAATTACTGGGAGCGGTGTACTTAATGGGAAAGCACAGTGGAATGACAATTAGTTTGCGATAACACCACACACAGTGGAACTAAACGCAACTTTCTGTAATATATTTTGGTCATTTCTAATCCTTTTGAACGTACAAAGGTACTTCGGAATCTGCAAACCTTTTAGATTTATGTATCTCTGCATAACTATGAACGAAAACATCACATTTTCAAGTACTAAAAGCAGATCATGAGAACCCGCTGACATAGTGTACAATCCAAACTCAATTATTTATTTACTGAGGAAAATGACCTGATATTATATATCTGTGAGTGTGAACCTCTGCCATTAGCAGTCAATTTGAAGGTGAAATTAGAGCCAGGTGTTTTCAGTCAGTGGGAAGTGGGTGTGAGTGGGTTTCCTGATTTATATAAAGAACATGGATCTATTAAAGTCTGATCTTCTCAACATGTTTGTGGAAGTGTGTCATGATGAGATTTCTGAAGACTGGAAAGGGTTTGGATCTACCCATCCACAGTCAGTCATATGTGTTCAGGGCCATTGTTGCCCTCCTCATGGGCAATAATGGCCCTGAAGCTGTTCTGTATGTAGGAATGGGCTAAAATTGATGTACAGGCCTGATCAACAGAAATCGCTGTAATTGCTGCACAAAGCGGTCACACCGGATACCGAAGACAAAGATTTACAAACCTTTGCACTTATACACTCACACGGAATTATTTTTCTCAGTACATAAATGGTCAAGTATTTGATATTGTCTCATTTGTTACATAATTTTCTCTTTATCTACTTTCAAGATATCTTCAAATCTGATGTTTTTGGTTATGAAAAAGTCTAAAGGGTTCACAGACTTTCAAACACCACTGTAGAACAGAAGATAAGCAGAGATGCTTTAAACTTGTTGGGTCTTGTTGGATCTGTTTATGTTTAACCCCGTAGAAGTCTGAGTTATCGCTATGTTTTGCTCTACATTCCGTTTACATTACGTAATCATGTAAAGGTAACTGCTTAGTGGCGTAGTTACGTAATTATTTACCTCAGTTTTCAATTAACGTTGTTTTTTTTCATTTCTTTAGTCATTTGCTATATTATAATTTATTGTAATTGCGCAATTATGTTTTTCTGCAAAACAAGAGTGCACAGAAAAGGCTAATCCTTCTGTAAACACAAATGTTCTGTTAACTGAAGGTTTAGAATCTGAAGTGTGAGCGAAATATAATAATAATAATAATAATAATAATAATAATAATAATCACCTTTCAAAACACTCAAGGACACTGTACATAACATAAATAAAAGAACAATAATTAAAAAAATATAATAATAAAATAATAATCACAAGATCACTAAGGGCTACAAGTTAGAAAAGAAAGAAACAAGAAAATGAGGTAGGCATAAAAAAATAGAAAGATAATGAATGCAGCTGTAAATTTTGCCATGCTTTCAGTGTGACGTTTATAGGTTTACTTTGCTTCTTACTCAATACCACTTGTAATAAGGCCCGTGCGAGTGTGTGTGTGTGTGTGTGTGTGTGTGTGTGTGTGTGTGTGTGTGTGTGTGTGTGTGTGTGTGTGTCTGTACATGAATGTATGTTCAGCAGTGATGTGTCTGCTTCCAGGGCAGGGCTGCTGCTCACACTCCTGACAAAGGAATGTTGCTGCATGCAGAGTCACAACGTTTTCCCTCACTTCTCATTTACAGTCTCGCTGGCATGTGTGACGCACCGACGTATCAGTGACATCTGAACTGTGGGAGCCGAATTCGAATCAAAGTAGCGAGGGAAGAGATTTTTGTCAGCGGTGCCAACACCTCCTGTGTGCCCGGGGTTAGATTGATGGCTCGAACCTTCTGTCGTCCGCACAGTCTCTCACAAGAAGTCAACGTGTGAACTGGAAGCACCTCAATTTTCTGGCAAATGTGAAAGGAAAGCTCACCCATGTCAGAAATGACAGTCATCCCTCCATAACCTTTTGTGATTAAGGTTCATCAGGATTCAGGACAGC
Organism: Rhabdalestes septentrionalis; assembly: GCA_037832545.1. Lineage (NCBI taxonomy): Eukaryota > Metazoa > Chordata > Actinopteri > Characiformes > Alestidae > Rhabdalestes > Rhabdalestes septentrionalis. The sequence continues at coordinate 13,947,898 of JBBMFX010000141.1, read as the reverse complement.
CCACCAGACAACATAACTGATATTCTTTCGTGTTAAACAGGATCATGACCTATACGTTCAAGCAACTGCATTGCTACAGCTTTCATTGTTCTCCATTTCAAGTTGTTTTTTGTCTTAACCATCGCACACTCATTTGTAGCTGTTTGTCTTCTACATGCAGACTCTGTGGTGAAGTCAATTCAGTAAAATTGATACACTCCTGACTATCGATTTGCACATCTCCATGAGTTTATTTAAAATATGTTCTTGTATCAATATATTGAACACAGCCGTGGTTGTGATGTGCATGCACAAGACTACTTTGTGATATTACTTTGGAAATTGAAAAGTAGGAGGGTGCTGGGGAAGTGAGCTTGGTGTTTTGCAAAGATTGTCTCGTAACCCTCATGGCTCGGATGCTTTCACTGTGAAATATGATGTGGGTGTTTACGCTCCTTAGGTTAACATGGCTGTCTGTGGGGGAAACCTGACCTGGCGGCCCTGTTCTGGTGAGGCGAGTGCACGGTACAGCGCAGCTGCAGAAATACTCCTCTCTCTCCGAGCTGCAGGGACATGCCAGTATTTTCATTCCTCACTCGAGGCATTTCCGAGCACTAACAAAGGCAGAATGAGGTGATGAAACTAGGGAGGAAGCCGCTTTCCAAAAGCACCAAATGATTTTGTGTGCATGCACCGATGACCTCGCTCCAGTAGGGGCATTTTGCTACTGCCTTGGTGTTGTTTTGTTTCCTTCAGATTTCAGTGTGTAAGTAAGAGGTCTTTGTTAACACAGCGGCTTCTATACTGCATCTACAATGGAGCCTGTCTTTTTTTCATTTTTCTTTTCTGGAGTTGTGTCAAATTATTTTGTGTTTATATACTCCTTACTCACACATTTCCAGCGCGATATGTAGCACTCTTTTAGAAAACATTAAGAAAATGGTGCCTGTGTGCCAGAAAGAAAAAAAAGCAAAACATTTTTTCCCCCTTTCTAAGATCCAAGCACAGTCTTATGACCCTTGATGCTGGAAAGTTACAAGCTACTGGCCAGGTCACCAACCTGAGAAGCATCTTCCCTCAGGGAGTGAGAGTTGTTTTAATCCCCTCAGAAGCAGCCTTCTACCCTCTAATAGGAGCCAGCCAGAAGAATGCTGCCGCCTGAGCTGGAATCCCAGTCATCTTTGTCGAGTTAGGTTCAATCTCGCCCCATTGACCGTTTGGGAGGTGCCTGCTGAGGGCCGACACTGAGAGCCTTTGACAACTAGATGCCAATAAACAGGGATTTGGCTCTCCAGAGAAAATAGCCCCGGTAATTGTTAGGTGCGTTTAGGCTCCGCTGCAGAGGGAGGGCCACCACAGTTCTGTGCGTTTTTCTTCCCGGCGTCATGCTTGTGAAAGTGTCAGTCAGTCCCCTGCCCGCGCGCATGTCTGTGGCTGTCTGCTCGACTTGGCCCAGCGATAGAGGCCTGGCTGAATGCTGGTGGTTGGTAGGTTTGGCCGCTTGCCTGTCTTACTGGAGTTTGAATGAAAGGGCCTCTGTGAACTTGTGGGCTACTGTGGCATTTTCCAGCTGCCAAACTAAGTTGAAAAAATGAAGAAAGAAAAATATGTGAAAAAAAAAAAATATATATATATACATATATATATATGCTGATGGTT
>JBBMFX010000141.1:13902597-13928853 GCA_037832545.1 Rhabdalestes septentrionalis | reverse complement strand
AAAAACACACACACACATACACACACAGACACACACAGATGCGCGCACACACACACACACACACACACACACACACACACACACACACACACACACACACAGACACACTCACACACAGACACACTCTCTTACACACACACATACCACCTATCAAACATACACTCAAATTTGGACACACACACATTCTGCCACACACACACTGACGCACACATGTGCACACAGACATTCTCACTCCTTCTCTCAATCACACCACACCTCAAACACACACAAACACAGATACACTTTCTCTCTCTGACTTTTTGCTGAGTGCACAGAAGGAAGCTTCAATACTGACAATACTATTGTCCAAAATGTTCTTATAAATCTATAATAGAAAATAATGATGATTCCTTGGCTATATTTACATTGAATCTGCTCTCTTGGCACACACACACACGCACGTACGCACACGTTCACACACTATCCCTCATCAGTGGGAGGAGTCAGCCTGCACTCCAACTCAAGGGCGATTCATTTTTAACGGCTCTGCTCGGACCAGCCCCCGGCTCTCTGATTGGCTGCCTGTCTGATTGTATGCAAATGCCAGCGGGGCGCAGCCAGTAGGCGCGAGGCAGCGCCGCCGCTTCAGATCGCGCTGGAGTCGGAGAGGAGCTGTCCACGCGCAGGGTGCTGAAACCTGGACCTGCTCTCCTGCTGGGGAACGGACCTCTACCGCGTCTGGAGGAATACACACAACTACTCCAGCTTCACACCTTCCTCAAGGGGGCTGTGCGTCACCAGGACCCGGGGCAAAACTAACGGAGCTGCTCTGACCCCGTGCAACTCGTACTGTTGCCCTCCGAAGTGACACTCTTTCATTTACTGGAGTACCTCTTTAGGGATTACTCTTCTGGATGACCAGCGGCTGGACACGAAGGTAATGCAATGTATTTTATGTCCCATCAGTGATTACTGTGTTTCTGTACAGACGGAACACATATGTGGGTGTTGAATAATACTCAGTAATGATGTGGAGTCTTTGCACATTTCCCCAATAGGGAGCAGACTCAACCCTGAGAGTGTGTGTTTGTTTTAGAAGTGTGTATATTATATATGAATATTTATAGCAGAGAACAGAGGGCCACTGTCAAATGCAGGGGTTACTGTTCTTACATTAGAGTACAGGTTGTCAAAAAGAAAAGAAAATGTGAAAATGTGAGAGAAGAAAATGTTGGTTTTTAGCGTGACAGGACCCTGGGTGAAGCTTCGTGACAGTTAGATGCCCAGAGCTTAGCAGGTTATTTTTTTCCTCTCAGCACTAATCCCTAATCTCACGGGGATTATACTCTTGTTTTTTTTTGTCGTTTTTTTTTTTACCCCCTTTGCTTTCATACCCATGATGATCAGTGGTAACTGAGCTGTTTGTGAGGAGATGCAGGAGCTGTAGGAGTAACACTTCATGGTCCAGGAGCGAGATTCACCATCAGTTTAAGATGTGACTAATGTTTCCATCATTTCCTCTACATTGCTCTCCTCTCTTTTACTTCAAATGACCCAGAATCCATCTTCAGGCTTCTTATAGTTCTGAGAGACAGCAGTTCAAAGTTTGAGGTGGAGGAACGTGGAGTTTCTTGGGATACTGTTTGGCATTTGCTTTGGGAGTTGCCAGAAGAAAGCCCACTTCACTCCACCTCCCCCCTCCCCTTTCTTATTTTTCTTTCTTTTTAGCAGTCTTAATGCTATTCTTTCAATTCACTCTAGTGTTTTCATCTCTTTAGCCACACAGATCTGAATTCTAAAATGTTTTTTGACATTATCAAAGGCTTTAAGATCCCACAGTCCTCTCTTAATATGCTTTACAAATGAGTTTTATTCATTGTTTTCCTCTACACTCATGAGGTTGGTTTTCCAGTCAGGGATTAAGTCTAGCTCAGCACTACACAGCACTCTAAATTGAAATTCTGCATTGACACCAGGACTAAATGTAATCCTTGATCAGGAACATGACCTTTAAATATCAAATAAAATGTTATCATGAAAAATAGTTGCACCCTTAGACACTTTTTAAAGATATAACGGTACTTGACCTAGTTTGAAACCAATTTCAGGGTTCTTTCAAGAATTATATTATATTACATTCATTTGACAGATGCCTTTATCCAAAGCATCTTACAATTTGAGGAAACACTTGAGTTTCTGACAGTATGAAAATCAGAATAAATGTTCTATGTACTAACATCTTTTAAGTAGGGAGTAGGACAAGAAAATAGATCATCAGGAGATGTTTGTAGTAGCTCGTTCCACCTCAGATTAGACCAGTCTAGGTGGGGTTTACCTTGTGTGTGGGGGTGGCCAGATGAAGCTCCTTAGAGGAGCAAAGGGAACAAGTAGGAATGTAAATCAGAATGTAAGAACTATGACATTATGTGGAAGTTCTTTAAGCTTTAAAACATTTCTTCCCACTCACATCTCATTGATTTACAAACCATCCAATGAAAAGGTTTTTCTCTGGCATCACGCTAAGAGGCTTTTCACTATAAGAGTGAAAGCAGGGGTTCCGAACCTTGATCCTTGAACCACCTATCTTCTGCACATTTATATATATTTTGCACTTCTTGCTATCAACAAATTCAACCAATCAGCTAATTAATAACATTTCTGGGTTTAGGTGAGGGTGTAAAAAACCCATAGATTGCAAAAATGTCCAGGGTGGTTTATCCAAGATCAGGATTGGAAAGGAATTCTGGTAAGGAATCCTCCAGCCTTTTCCAACCTAATTGTTGAGTTCCACATCAGTGCAGAACAATACAGTAATCTGATTTTACTTGGAAAAGAACAGAAAATCTGCTGACACTCACCACTCATTACTGGATTATAAACAGACTTCTGTTTATCTGAGTAATGTAAATTGGAATATGTTTATACAATATGTCCATACATTACAAATATGGGCAGGCTATATTGTGTTACAGGAAATCCACAGAAAGGGTGTTTGGGGAGTTGGAGGCAGTTCCGTTATGGCATTGCTCCAAACTGGCTACCCCAGTTGGACTACAAGCTTCATTGTGTTTGTTGCTGCCCCACAACCCAAAGCAGAGCATGATTGATGAGACTTGTGGAGAACGTTTGAGAACTCTAAAAGGAGGGTCAGCTTCTGAGAGAGTTCCCATGCTTTCCTGCCTGAGTGGGCTTGATGTGCAACAGCTCTTACATCAGATGCACATAGATCCACGTCCAGCTTAATCCTTTCACTGGAGACCCTCTGTTGAAGTGCATAGCTGTCAGAAGCTGCATTGAAAGGCTCTCTACGAAACATGCACACAGAAAGAAGTCAGACAAACAATAAATACATGCCATAATGTGCTCTCCCACACACTCTCCTACTCTATTTATCCTAAGGCATGCAAACCTAACACACACACACATTTACACACACTGACACACACTGACACACACATAAAACAAAGCAGCTTCAGATCCTGCACTCAAAAGTACTTTAAATGGAGCTGTCCTTTTATAAACACCTGCAATGCTGATGACTCTCCAAAAACTGTCATGAGCATAAATAAGCAATGGAATTATGTTCAAAACAATATATATCAACCTAACCATCGCAATTTGCATGAAAAAGGAGTCTGCTAAAGTAACAGCAGCCTCGGATTTCAGAAAATCTTTTCACACAAATACACACATCAGGCATGCAAGTGTTTTCAACCAGACTGAAAGCCTGGAGTGCTCTTCTCCTTCTTTCTATTTTATTTGCAGTTATGGCTGGTTGGCACTGCTTCCAATAAGGACAGTCTGAGAGGCACTGCACTGTACCAAACACTAATGTGCGAGCATTAAGAAGTGCATCATAATTTGAAGCACCAAACCTCTGATCTGCCTGAAAACAGAACACAGCAAATCAAGCATATTCAAGAGGAACATGTGCTTTTTTTCACATGCATCAGACCCCGTCGATTAGCCATGACTGGCTTTGAGTTCATGCTTGGTTTCTGTAGCAGTGCTTTCCAGCTGAGTAGGCCACACTTATTTTGTGTTGTATATGAGCTGAGCCTGAACACGTAGTTTATGGGCCACTGCAAAGAAATCCAGGTCAGTGGGTTTCTCTAAAATGCACCATTTCACATCCAACCTCTCTGAATTACATCTCAATGGTTGTATTATCCAGAGATTTTGAGAAGTCAGTCGATTTCTATGATTTTTTTTTTCAGTCCAGTCCCTGCACATGACCGGTTTCAGAGGAATGTTTTTTGTTTGTTAAAGCACACAGTGACCTATGAATGAATCACTCAAGCAGAACAAAGTACATCTAACTGAAGTCCTGAACCAGCGAATAAACAGGTGCAGATGATTCAAGATGATGGGGCGGTGATCAGTTTTCTGGTGGTGCTAAATGTTGAGTGGCTGGAACTCCTTTATCTAGGCTCCTTATATCCTTAGGTACTTTGCAGAAAAAATCAAAACATTCAATGTTCAATTTAAGGTAATCTATTGATATGCCAAAGCCAAGACCTAAATGCAAAGAATACAAAGAAATGAGGGATGGATCAAGACATTGGAACAGTATTGTTTATAGTAATATATAGTATATCAGTACTACACAAGGATGCTGTATATATATTTGCCACAATATATACACAGCATCCCTGTATAGTACATTTATGAGGGAGAGAAGATGAAGACACACTGATCTTCAAGGAGAGTCTCTTTATTTTCATCTTTACAGCCTCAAATGCACAGAGTTAATCTAGATGTACTGCGCCAACAGGTGTAGCCCAGTAGTGCAACCATCTCCAACACTCAGCCCTCATCTCGCCTGTCACCCCACTCCCACTGTCAACACACCAGAGAAGGGTGACTGGCGAGAAGGGCTCAAACACATCAAACACACACATAAACACAATAATAACACACAACAATGCATAACACACATAACCCTCCCTAATTGTCCCCAAAATCCTTGAAGCTAGTAAAAGTAATTCTGCTAGAGAAAAATAAACTTCTTTCAAAAACATTTCAATGTCAGATTTTAACAATGTCTTCTACTTCTATTGATCTGTTTGGTTGGACCAGGCTGTGATTCATTTGGGGGAGCATTGTGCAGAACAGTTTTGGGAATCATTGCTAATTACACATTCCTAACTCAAGGGTGGATTTTCCTCCACCAGGTGTACTTCTTTGCTGCAATGTCTCTGAGGCATGTTGCTTCCTTTAACAATGACATTTCAAGGGCCATGAGCTTAGAATACCACTATATTTACTCTCAGGTGTACATGTGTGACAAGAATATTATTTGGCGAGGCTACAGTATGCACTTCTAGTCCAAAAACACCCCGGTTTAATGTTTTGATGGGTAAGAACTTTCATTAGTGCCGCCATCCCTTTACTGTGGCCCCTAGTTGACTTTTTTATAGTATGTAAACACTGTTAAAATTAATTACATACTGGAGTCCATAAAGTGAAACTGACCTTTAAAATAAGCCTGTTTTGAGAGCTTGCTAAATGTAAATGTAAAAAAAAATACGGAATGCTGTTTTTTAGTACATTAAAACCGCAGTGGAAAAAATAAAATGCAAAAACTGTCAGATATGGGCCCTTTTATTGGTGTGCCTACTTACATTCATGGGCCATTTTATCACAAACTCTTGCTCTAAGTGCACACAGACGTTTTATACTTCCTGACTATACCCTTTGCATTCCTGCAAAATTTCTAAGCACCCTTTATCCCATCTATTGGTATGGGTGGGATCACCTCTGACCAGATTTTTGGGATTAGGGACCATTCTGAAATCAACAATACCAACATCCATGGTGTGGGGCACCTGTATGAGTGTTTCAGATAGCACAGGAAGATGTTTCTAAATTAAATTACCAGTAAATGTACACAATATTTAACAAAGCTAATGTTCCTTAGATGTTACTTATAAATGGGTGCCTAACGGGACACACAACAAATTATTTATTGCTTGTTAATGTTATATTTTGGCCAGCAGCCAGTAGAGGCCGCTCTTTGGACTTTGGGGATTTGGGACTTTTATTTTTGGTCTTGGTTATGTGTTGTGTCTTTGTTCACTGTTCAGCTGTTTTTAGATTTAGAGAATTTGGATTTGTTGTGTCTTTGCTTACATGTGAGCTGTCTTGTGCTTTGTAAAGTGATTAGGGGTTATGATTGGTTCTTGTCTAAGTGTACTTTAGTATTTAGTATTTAAGGTTTTATTTGCTTGTCAACCCTCACGAACCCTCACTGAATCCATCATGTTCCTGATCCACATGTCTCTTTTTGTGTGGGTGTATTTTGTGTTAAAAAGCTTTTTTGTTTCTTATCACCTTTGTAGTGTCTGTGCTTTTTGTTTATAAAAAATCCATCTTGGAACCTGTTCCTTTGCACCTCACCTCACTTCTCCGGCACCACCAACTGTGACAGTTAAAGTGGCAAGCACTCATCTAAAACATCTAAACAAAGGACATTAGTTTGAAATAGTGACAGTGTGCATTTTTATGAATGTTTAAAACATACAGATTCCAGGCTCCGGTGTTTATTCCAGGCTCCTCTACACACACTGTTAACCTCAACCTCAGCTTATAGACCACATTTCCCTTTAACCTGAAGAATACCACTCGGGCAGATTCCAGAATCACAGAGCTGAGTAAAATCTACAGGCTCATTAATGATTCCTGACACTACCCATCGGTCAGGCCGGTACAATCTTCTACGAGTCTAGAATAACACACCTCAGTGCACCGCAGACAGAGTTATCTCACAGACTTACTTCAAAAGAGGAACTAGAGTTTTCCCTTCGGGGCTGCGAGGATCTATCCACAGAAGTGATTGTGATTGAGGAACTTGATCTTGACATCAGATTGTTCAAGACCCTCCAGTTGGTGCTGAGACGTAATGATGTTGGAAACTGCTGGTAAGTATCTGAAAGGGATCTCTAAAGGATTCTTGAAGCCAAGCAAAAATACACCAAAATTTTTTGACACATATTGCTTAACATATTAATATTGCTGAGGGGTCATTTTAACACATTGCTAAAATTGCTGCTAAAATCATATTTATTGCTGAATTTGCTCATGTAACTACTCTGCAACTATTTTGTTTTTAAACGTACTGAATGTTTTCTTCTCTTGTTTGAGCTCATTGTCCTGTTTGCCCTTGTGGTCTTGTGTTCTGTCCTGTTCTGTTCTTGTGCAGGTTGTTTTATTTTTACTATGTACTATGTACACAGCACAAATGACAAATGGAATTTACTTGGCTTGACTTGACTTGTGCACTACTCATCTCTATTACATTCAATAACAGATCCCTGATCACCATTGGGTTACTAATACATCCTGTAATTGTAGGTCACCCTAGCTGTGTATATAGCATAATTATTTCATATATTCTACAATTTTATTAGATTGATTTAGACTTCATATTTTATATTTTGTCAAATACTCGCAGTCTTGCTTAGTATCTTTCTGACAGGGACTGCCTCGTGGTTTATGTATCTTTCTATGAGTATTTAAAAGCTACTGTTGTCATTTCTGCCTTCCATTCTACAGCATTCAAGGATGCTTCGGCTATCTCAAAGGAAATTAATAAGAAAGTTGATTTCTGTTCTCACCTATTCTCAAAAATAAAATATAGCCAGCCAGATAGCCAGCAGTAGGACAGGCCACAGATCGTCATAATAGATTGGATGGTTAATTTAGGTTGGACGGTAATGGCTAATGACTAATAGTGGGTAACACTTATCACTAGCTTATCCACTGCAGAGAAATGATTGAGAGCTCCTTCTCAACTACAGTAATGAATCCATGGACAAATACTGACCACAGATAGATGAGTAATACTTAATCGCTATAGCAGACAAATAAAACAATCACTGCAAAATTGGCACAACAGACAAATCGTTACTGAAGGACTGTGTTAAACAGTAAACAACTGAAAATAAATGTCTGTTACAAGCATTTAAACACTTACATTTTTGTGTTGCAAACTCCAAAGTCGATTTTCCGCTGTTATATCACCACTGCTAGCTTTGCACTAACTGAAACGGCTAAAGTTTTCTTCCTAAATGAAAAAACCTCACTCTGTGATGACATACTGAGAAACTGTTTTTTCACTCTGTGTAAATTAAAACTAAAACAGATGCTACCAGGACCAGCCTACTGACTGTAGAAAGCTAAACAAACAGTGAGCCAGAATAAAGAATGGATATAAGAGAGGTTTCACTATGTTTTATATTTGGTACAGAATCAAAGACAGGCAGTAGGAATCTACAGATAGTTTTACAGGAACACAGAAAAAAACAGTTTCTGGTTAACAGCATGTAAAATGGTGTAGATACTGTAAACAGTAAAATATAGTTGATGCCAAATATTAAACCTTATTTCTAAAGCTGTTTCTCTCTTTAAATGGAAGGAACGACTTAACCCCACCAGCCATCCTTGCATATCCGATTGGAGGGGAAACAGCCAAGCTTACCAGATACTTGTAACAAGCTAGCATTGACACTGATAAAGATTTACCTCCACATATAATTAGTGACTTTACCCTTTAATTTCAATTATGAATTAGTCAATCACAGTGGTCAGTCTATCTTTCCTCATCTCTAGCATCGTGTTTTCTCCAAATACTCACAACTACTATTGAGGAAAGTTACTGAGTGGTCTTGATTGTGGGTTTGCATGCTTGCACTATGAGTAAAAGGTGCAAGCCATTTGTGTTTATGTGCTGTTTGTGTTTACCCAGGTTTGTGTCAAGGTTTAGAGTTTAAATGGCAAGCAATTTATAATATTCATAACTGCAGGGGAATATGGTGCAATTATGTTCCATAGCTGTGCACTGAAATTGTACTCTTAAGTTCCTCCGCAGTTCCTGCGTAGTATACTTTTATGACAGTGTATTTGTTAGTAATTGGAAAGCCCTGTTGGGGCTCCTGCTCTGTATTCTATGGCACAGATTGTTGAATTGTGGCCTCACTTTGACCAACTGGTTCTCAGGAGAAAGCCTTTGTCTGCTGTAGTTTAACATATTTTGAAGGTCTTGGGAGGTTAGATTTTGAGAATATATGCAGCATATTTGAGGGATTCTCAGATGCACAGTATTTGTTGAGGGATGCTTTCAGAGACATTGGGCAGAATGTGTGGGTTGGGTGTCTGCAGCCTTTGTTATGTGTGTGTGTGTGAGTGTGTGTGCACGTCTGCGTGTGTGTACACTCTCGTCAGTTTAACTGCTCAAGCCTGCCAGCCTCCAGACAAAAGGCCATTCTCAAATGGCCAGTGCAGAACTGAAGTCTCTCTCTCTCTCTCTCTCTCTCTCTCTCTCTCTCTCTCTCTTTCTCTCTTTGTAGTGGAGGTGTGTTTTCAGCACAGTGTGAACACGTCAGCCTCACCAAACCACGCAGCCAGGGTTTGTATTATAATGGGCATGGTTTGCACGCCACAGCATCTGTCCTGCACTTCAGAGCTCAAGCTTTGGACACCCTTGCATCTGTTGCATAATGTGACGGGAGCTGAGAGCCCTTCTCTCTAATCTAGCCAACCGCTGGACACCACAGTCACATGTGTCCAGCGTTCGGACAGGGCGGCTTACCAGGAAAAGACACTATCAGCTTTTATCGTGCCTTACAGCAAATCTGCAGCCAGAGAAAACCATTTCCCCTCACACAGAAACGGAGCAGGGTAGAACAGCCTCAGCCCATAATAAAGTATGATTGTTGCTACATCAATGAAATACTAACTCAGTGATATGTATAATAAACTGCTGAGAAAATAAATATGAATAAATCCTCAAGTAGCACTGTCCCTGGGAACCAGCTTGATAAATTCAGTTGGTTCTATTCTTCTGGGTTTAGGAGAATTTTAGACCCAAAGGTAAGTGCTGTAGCCCAAAAGTAATTGATGTGAAGTCCAGTGACCACATACAACTTGAATAATTTTGGTCATCCAACAGTTCAGGCACACCTAGTCAAATTGCATATTTTGCATGTTTTGCAAGTAATTTTCCTCGACAGAGAACTAGTGTTTATTTGCTGAATTGATCATATTGTAATACACAGATACATACATTTAATTACATAATGAAATATTATGTTTTTATGTTGAACTTGGCAGGTAAATAGAAATTTTGCACTAAAAATGCTTTTTATGCATTTCATTTTGCTTTCTGTAGAGCCTGTGTTCTTATATTTAAGAAAAGTGAAAATCAGCCCCTGCTATTTTTTTAAATGGTTGAGTTCCAGAGATGTCTTTTGTTCTTTCTGCATAATTAAATTATTAAACAGTAAATATTTGCAGTCTTTCCAAGTGGTTTGGTGTGAAATGGGTCATTTGAGAGCCATTACAGAGGCCAAATTGTTCTCAGCAGGAACTGGACACATTTCATGTCTCTATGGTAAATAACAATGGATATGAATATGCTGCTTAGAGTCTGAGACACTGTTTGAGTGTAATTTTGAAATCTTTTACCTTAAAGCATAGTTTTCTTCCATTTAATTTATGAAGAAGTTCATGCAGAGAGAGGCAATAGAGTATCCCTGGATTTGGAGATACATCACTGTGTATAATATAAGCATTATTCTGACATATTTAGAAGACGTGTAGGGGGACGCGTGGGGTGGGTTCATGCACACGGGTTTGTGTGTGGGGCCGGGGTTTGTGTGTTGGAAACCCCTGTTGAATCTTGAAACTTTCGCAAAAGAATCCTCTCCACTTAAGATTCCACAAAGATTCAAGATTCAACAGCGCTGGTGAATTAATTATTTATTAATATTAATTAATATTTTGCCTCTGAAACGTACAAATGAGAGCATTGAAAAAAATATAAAGTGAAAAATTGTACTTCAGTGTATCCATATGTATGCATGTGTTAGGCAAATGAGCACTGTAAGTGGTTGACATCATGTCAAAAATGTCAACATTGTCTAAAGTGAACAAGGTAACATGTCTGATTAGGCATCAGCAGGTTTGTCATATCATACTTCTTGGCAATGTTCCATGGAAATGCAAAAAAATCCACCATTAGGAAGAGCAGTGATGTTCACTCAGCTGTATCGGAAAGGGGGTCCAGCGCAGCTGACAGTGTTCCGTTTGAGCACCACCAGAAACCACATGTATATTTCATGGCAGCTGTTTTTTCAGCGCTGTGTTTGGAGCAGTCAGGCAGGATCAAAGCCTGGCGATCCCGCAGGAGAGAGATAGTGAGACAGAGGGGCTCACAAACGAGCTGGAGCCACGCTAAAGTGATTAGCCGACAGCCAGCGCCTGTCCAATCTGTCTCCGGCTGCGAATGAAACAGTTTCGCCATAGCGCCCGCAGCCTTAGCGTTTGTGTCACATGGCCTGCATGGCAAAGTTGGAGCACAAAAGTGTTTAAAGCCTTGGCCTATGGCCGCTGGCCTATTGCAGCCTATGAAGCATCTGAGCGGGGTTAAACACGGGATAAAGGAGAGATTTTGGTGTGGCTAGCGGCTGTCAGAACACACTGCCCTGGGGAAGAGGGAAGAGCTGAGTGCAGGCTAAAACGCTCCCTCAGGCTTAACCTCTCCAAACACAGCCTGTTCCTGTTGTTCCACTTCTCGTCTCATCCGCCTTCCAAGAGCAGAGTCGCCAGAGGTGTAAAATTACATGAACATGTTGCGGTGCACAACTTGGTAGATGGTATTTCATCCACATCCATTCTGAATGTCAAAAAAGAGTCTTCTAAACTCTAGCAAGCAATAATCACCCAAACTGTTTCCAGGAACAGACACCCAAAAAGCCTTTCAGCACATTCAAACTGTGTCCTCCTCTTTATTAATCCATATATGGAAGTTTCCACAGTTTGTGTTGATGCTCGAGGTGTCAGAAATCATGCTGAGCTTTGTTTGGTGTTCCTGCATCACTGACACATTTACTACATTTAAAATATTTAAAACTGGTTAAAAAACCTACTACTGGGGTTTTAAAAATAGCAACTAAATATAAAAGAAAACAAATGCCATTTTTACACTGTTTTTCTTTTTTGAAACCAGATTTTCAACAAGTTTAAGAGTTCTTACAGATTAATTGGTACAGATTTGTGGATGCAGTTTAGGGTGGTCCTGATATGCTTAAGAAGGTTAATTTTGGATCAGATTCTTTCTTATTAATTATGTACGTCATCATAAATATAACTAGACCAGCATTGCTGCTATTGACTCGGTCTCTGAACACAGACCCTGTTTAAAGGCTAACAGTCCTGAAACACTTCGAGTCTGCACCACTTCAATGAAGAGCAGGATCCTGTTTGAACTTGTTTAGAGAAGTTTGTGGGGTATATTTATATATTTATAGCGGATGACTCTGGAAATGTTTTAAAGCTCTTTAAAATCAGCATCTCTCTGAGTGTGAACACATTCCATGCCAGTGTCTTTTAAATTCATACATAAGAACCTCATTCTGCTTAATGAGGCACTCATTATAGATCACCTAAATCTTGTTAAATGAGGAAAAGTATAAAGCACTGCTGTAATTGACACTCCTCTCACACTGATACCAGTTGGCTGGCAAAACACTACAAGATGTTTGTCAAATGTATTTATCACCATTTTTTAAAGAGTGAATAAGGAAATTAAGAGGCAAAGCTTCAATACTTGCACCTATAAAATATAAAACTTGAGAAACTGAACCATGGTCTCTTATTTTGTCCGGAGCTGTAAGTGTTGCTAATTAATGTGTAGTTAGATATCAGCAATGCAAATACTGGAGATTAATACACTGTTACATACTGAGATTACAGTAACAAGATTCAAGATTCAAGGATTCGATGCGTTTGTTGTCATGTGTACAAAAGAAATTGCATTTCTCTGTGCAATGAAATTCTTTTTTTGCTGTCCACAAACAAATACGGATTTAAAAGTAAATACGTTAAAGTAAGATTAAATTAAACATTAAAGACTAACATTAAAATATACAAATAAAATAAAGTAAAGACTGAGTAAAGACTAAGTGTGTGCAGATGTGAAACAAATATCAATTGTGCAATTACAATGAAGGAATGTGCAAAGGAGCAGAAAATGATGAAGTAGATGGATCTGCAAAGGAGCTTACAACTTATTTATGTACTGATATGTACCAGTTACTAATGTAGTTACATGAGCGTGTTCTAATGCAATGATGGGAATATAAACTGCAAGTGAGAAATGTGTATTTACAGAAGCTGCACTACTGTAATCCGTCTGTAACAGTGAATCCATCGCCAGTGAGACACTACAGCAGATAGAGAGGACAGCTGTAAAGATCACTGAGGTCTCTCTCCCCTCTGTCATGGACATCTTCACCACACGCTGGATCCGCAGAGCCATCAGCATTGTGCATGACTGCACACACCCCTCCCACACTCTCTTCTCTCCTGCTGTCTGGCAAAAAGTTCTGTAGCATGCAAGCCTTCACTGCCAGAATGGGAAACAGTTTCTTCCCCCAGGCCATCGGACTCCTAAATCAGAACTATACCAGAACTGTACTTCCCACACACAAACACACTTCTCAGCCCAACTGCTTCTTTCTCCTAAATGCACACGCACATACACACATTTCAACTGTTCCCCCATAAGCAAGAATAACATCCAAACTCCCTTCCCTATTATCACTTAGAATGCTCTCCGGAGCCCCTCCCTCTGCAGGTTCCTCCTCACCCACTATCCTGAAAGTTCTCCCTGGTTCAGAAATCTTTAACTGCTGGTTAATAATTAATGATAAGAATATTGAACTAGTTCTGCACTCAATTTAGCCCAAAATGAAACTGGAAATGCTTTTCAAACTTGTTTACACACCTGAAGTCCAAACAAGGTAATGGAGGAGTGGAGGAATCCTTGAACTCATACGCATGGGACTACCTTTTATTCCTAGGCCTGCCTCGCACATTACCCAGAATGCCACAGCTGCCAGGGAGGGCGTCGAGAGTAGGCTGGAGCTGTGAGTCATCTTTGGTGGGCGAACACCTCTGGGATTTCCGTCGAGTGATTGTAAACGCAGAGGAATAGAGGCTTCTGCCTGATCCAGCGTTTGATTCGGCTGCACGCCAGCTCCAGAGGGACGTGGATCCTTTTTTCACAGCGGAGATAAGAAAAGCTTTCTCACTCTCGAACAAAATCACCATATCGGCCTCCTCAGACTGTCTGTGGCTAAACAGCTTCAAACTTTATTTATCCACTCAGATTCGCACTCCAGGTCTGGACTTCACAGATGCCTTTTAAGAGAAGCTTAACTACGAGCTGAATGACCGTAGAACTCCAAAAAAATCTGACATTCTGTTTTTTAGTCACAGTAAGCAAGATGGGAAAGATTCACACAGAAAAGAAAAGTGAAAACTAGGTTTTTAGGAAAGATATGACTGAAACAATACTTTGGTTCTTTAAATAACCATTTAAAGTGAGTGGTTTTAATTTAACTTTCCACTGATTGGTTCTTTAGTGATCCAAAAGTGCTTTCCTATGACTTTTGCCCCAAAGATCAATTTTTAGCACTATTTGGGAGTGATTCCAGCTACTTTATTACTTCTGTAAAAGTACAAGAGCTTCTGATATAGCAGTATGTGAAGAACGTGTCATGATCGTCCAGTGCATGCTTTTAAAAAGGTCAGGCTTTGTTTGTCCTTACACTTATAAACTAAACAGCATGTGCAGTTATGACTGGGTTGTGTTCACATCAGCTGACTGGTGGTACTTCCAAGTGACATTTTAAGAGTAAACATTTTATATAGGCACATACACACACACACACACACACACACACACACACACACACACACACACACACACACACACACACACACACACACACTGAGAAAAAGAAAGGGGGGAGAGTGGAGTAGAGGGAGTCAGAAATTTTTAACCACCAAAGCATTTGACATTTCTGAGAAGAAAAAAAAGAAAAAAGAAAAAGAAGAAAATGATTCTCACACAAGGGATTTACAGGCAGATAGGCCATACAAGGCTAAGTTCAAAGCTGAATGTAATCACATTTTCTGCATTGGGACAGATATGTGAATGGAAGCGATAACAAGGCCATTTAAAAGGATTTGGGATAATAAATAACCGCATCACAAACGTAGAGACAGGACGAAACTCACACAAGGCCCTATCACCCCCCCGCATCTGCGATCATGTGTTCCTGCCTGCGCTCCGTTATCTGCCTGGCATTTGGAGCAGGGCCCTGTGTGGAAGGAGTGAGGAATATATTCACCGTCCCTCCTCCCTGGGCCAGGATTAGGATTATGCTCGCCTCTAATCTGGTTAGAGGGCCAGCGCATGTGCCTGCACGGCCCAGCCAGACCACACGTCATGAGACCTTGAGTTCATCTTGTCACATGATCAGTGCCAGACACCAGTGTCACCAGATGACATGTTTATACAGATTATCTACTGGATAACTCCAGTTGCATTAAATGCAAGTGTGTGTGGGCATAAATGTACTGGTATTTAAAATTCCATTGGTGTATTACAAATACTGTTTCTCCCACAGTCCAAACTGTAGTGTGAAGTTATGGAAATTGCTTAGATTTTATAGTGTATCATGTCCCGGTAACAGTGTTTCTGACACAGTAGTTGCACAGTTATCTCCCTACAGTTTATGGCTGGTTATCGTGTCAAAACTGCATCCATGGATTCGAACAAACTGATAGACTTATAGTCACAGCTGTTTTTGATATTGTGTTTTTATAGTTTCTCATTTTTAAGCTATGCAATGAATAACTCAGCCAGCTAACTTGTTTGTGTTTTTAAGAGCAATAAGGATACATTTGTTAGCAACTCCCACTGATCTTTGTCGTCAGTAAAGCATGTAGTCATCACCTTCCCTGCTGTTAGTTTGTATCCCTATGATTGTGGATTACTTTTTTGTGTGGAAAATAAAACCAGTGGCCTCTTTCCATGTTGTGTTGACATTTTAACCAATCAGAAAGCAGTGATGCAGTGGGCTCAGCTGTGGCCCACTTCTGGCCCTGCTGCTCAAATTTGGCTCTGGTTGCTTTATGGGACAAAAATTTGTTCGCTTTATGGAGCTAAAAACATTTGTTATAGGTATGGTTTTGTTCCTTGTGCCAGCAGAAAATCACAATACATTTGCATGAGCCATCCTCTATTTCTTCATAAGTGGTCATTGTCTGACTACTGAGCTGCTATTTTTGGGGAATGGACCACTCTCAGCCTAGCAGTGAGTTCAGCAGCAGCACGGTGTCTCTTCCCATCCCATTATCATATCCAGTCATATCTGGCAGCTGCAGTCCTGTGCTCAGAAACTGACCAATAAAAAGTAGAGTAGAAGACAGCTGGTAAATTGTGGTAGTAGCCTTGTGGGTAAAACATTTCTCTGTGAAACCGATGACCGCAAAGTTCAAACTTCACTTTCTACCACTGTGTCTTTGAGCAAGACCGTTAACCCTCAGTTGCTCCAGGGGGACTGTCCCTGTAACTAATGATTGTAAGTTGCTCTGGATAAGAGCATCAGCCCAATGCCCCTTTTACAACAGATGGGGTCAAGTCTGAATTTGTATGCCTATTTACTGGACATATAAGGCAGGTGGGCCGCATAAAGGGGCCAGCAAGTGGAGCTAGAAGAGTTCCAATAAAGTTGATGGTAACAGCAAAATGTAGTAGTTGTTTTTTCCCCTCTTCTTTTATTTCTTCTCCTGGAGACACACAGAGAAGCTGGGGCAGTGTGTTTTATTGATGAAAGCTTTCTGAGGTGTGTTTGAGGCCGAGAGCCCTATTTAGCAGCACCGCAACAGCCAGGGGAGTTGCAGACGACATAAAAGATGGAATGACCATTATTAATAGATGGGGCTCTTGGATGAACGCATGCATAGGCAGAAAATGAATGCACCACTTCAAACACTCCCTAGCCAAATAGTGTAAATTAAAATGGGAATGTACAAAAAAGGAACTGGATCAATAGTAAATCACATCAAAGACGGAGTAAATTGAATATAACATTTGTCCTGAGTTGCAGAGTCATCACACACCAAGCTACAACACAACCTGCCTGTATTTTCACTCTGTGAAATCTTCAGAGATTGTGAAAGTAACTTAATACCCACAATGAGGTCCAACTCTGGGTTCACCATTTTTTTAATGTATATATATGCACATATATGTTCTATTGGATGTTCTATGTTCTACTTTTTTATGAAAATTTCCTTACAATCCACTTCTGTTGCAGCACAGATTGACAAATGTATGAAAATAAACGAAAGAAGAGGCACTTCGGTTACACTTGTTCTAAAGGACCCAGGGTTGAAGTGAATCAAATGTGGCATAAAGACTTCTAAAACATTGAGGCAGCAGACACCAAGGAATAACAAAGCAAAAGATGAAAAGAGTATGGAAAGATCCAAGAGAAACAATGTTCTATTGGATGTTTTGTCGGTTTGATGTTATTTCAGAGGGTTATTTGATGCTAGACAAAACAAAATAACAAAATGGTGACAGTGTAAAAGACAGCACATCAAGAATTATGCCAGATGGTGGTCCAACCTATCTACATGATCCTCTTAGTTGGATATCAAGGCTGAAGTGACCTAAAACTGTGTTGGTGTACAGTGTGTTCTAGCCATTGGAGCTTAGTCCCAACAATTACAAACCTAACTTAACCCTCACAACACAAGTGACACAGATTCAAACAAGAAGACAACAAATGTTACATTTTTATCATACATCAAAACAACTCCTCATTTGGAAATTCTCCGAGTTTGTGTTGATGCTTTCAGGATAGTCTCAGCCCACAAGTGGGTGGGGAAAACCCACAGAAGGAGGTCCGCAGAGTGGCTGAGAAGAAGAGCAGCAAACGTGTAAGAGGAGTTTGAATGTTTTACACCGCTTGTATTTGCTGAAATACAATTTTACTTACATTCTAAGGGTTAAATTTAATGAATGTGCCTTCCGAGTGATGCTGCCCTTAAAACACCAATTCAGCTTCTAGTACAGACACTATAAGTTGAAGCATTTTTCATAGACATATCCAAGTAGGATCACCACTTCTCTGAATTTGGATTGGCTTTTTAATTAAATATAATTAAAAATCAATTCCTGGATAAGAACTGTCCCAGAATTTAAGCATTCTCATGTGTTAGCATTTCTGTGTTAGCAAGTCAAAACAACTTATTTATATCCATTACAAACATCTGCACACAAAATCATCAGTTTGATTGGTTCAGATTACTGTCATTACTGGATAAATAGTTTTAAAAAGGTGCACTGCTGGTTAATCATTATGCCCCATTGTAATAAGACTTGCAGTTACTATGGTCATTCTTCGTGCATCCATTCACCAGCTAACCCCCAAAAATGTTAAAGCAGCCCCAAAAATCCATTCCAAAACAGTTTAGCATAGTAGTGTGTTAAAACCCCAATCAGAAAGGGTGTTTTCTCATCTTAAAACCAGTATTCTAGTAATTCTAGAGACCACCTCTACTCTTGGACTCTCCCCTTCACACTGCTGACCTTGCACTGCATGTTATATAGTTTAAACAGGCCTCTGAGGGGCTTTTCAGAACAAAACTAGACAAATTATGGTGACAGATGGAAGTCAGGTAATCTCGATTGATTGCACAACTGTTCTTGAATCCTGAAAATCTGAAGTTGAAACACAGCGTGAAGTTTTTCCTTCCAAACTGGTGAAAACCAGTGAGTCAGCTGCTCCAGGACGCTTAAAAGACAGCAGTCAGGAGTTTGAAATAACTTTGCCCACTCATGCACAGCAACCTCATGCAATCTAAGTATTTACAAAATCAATCCTGGGGGTGGGCAAACGCCCTGAGCCAGCAGTACTGAAGGTGACCTAAGTGCCCATGTATGGTCATCCAGCCTCTGCCTGGTTCTAAAAGTCCGACAGTTCACAAAAGGCTATAGCACTTTGCTGAATGATAAATTCTATTAAATACAAATTAATCTCTGCTTTTAACATTTAACCCAAGACCAAAGACTTGAAGAATCTGGAATCCAGCAATGTATTGTTAAACAGAGAAAAAGCTAAGGATGCGCTTGTTTGATGCTATAAAGTGTAAAAGCATCTTGGGACAAACGCTGCCGCTGCAGGATCGGGGGAAAGTGCTTTTGCCTGTGGTTACGAGTCACGCAGCAGGACTGTCACCATGTGATACATTGTGTACATTGGGAGTGATAGATTTCCCTCATTTTAAAGTCAATGCCAGAAAGCTTTAACATGCCACGGCCAATTTATGACCGACTGCTGAAGTTATGATGACTGTCCCTATAGCCAGAGCCATAGCTTTTAATCTTCTACTCTTCACTCCACTCTCTGTCTTCTTGCCTTCCCTCCCACCCACCCCCGCCATCCCCAGAACGCAGTTATGTTTGCCCAGCCTGCTGCCTGCCTGCATGTCCTGGCCAAAGCAGATTTGTACATGAAAAATGATCTGCGATCACTGCTGCTGTATCAGCTTTCAGATTATTGGACGCTCCTGATAGGCCAAATCCTCTTGAAAGAGGCCTCCATCGCATTTACTATAAAGACTGGGAGTGCATTATTTGAGTTGTGCCAGCAACATACAGACTTGAACTCACAGCTCAGTTCTGAGCAGTTTGGGCTTTCTTTTTTTTATGGTTTTGAAAATGCTAGCAGCTCTTTGCCTGTGTATAAGTGGAATGGACCAATTAAAATGATGCAAAATCTTATGTACAGAACTGTTAAGAGAGTTATTCTGTTTCCAGTGACAATACACTGTGATCTGGCTTTCATGGTATATATGATTGATATATTGATTTGGTGGTCCTAGTAAATACACAAACACACATACACACACAATAGAAACACCAAATCAATATGCATATACATACACATCTAAGCATATTCTGCCGTGTGTTATAGCTCCCATGTGTTACATTAATCTAAATTCTAAATTCTGCACATAGTTTTGAATAATTAAGGGTACAGCTGCACCCTAGAACACCACTGCGGATGTAATGGTGCCATTTTTCCACCCCATATACATAGACACACAGACAGCTGGAAAGGGCGAGATTCATATGACCTACCACATGTTCACTTCTATATACAGAAAGCAGGAAAGCAGAGTACAATAGTGCTAATAAGGGAGCCAAATCTGTAGAGATCTATAGACAGGCTGTTTGTTTCAGTGATCCTTTACCAAACACAATGTGGAACAGATAGCGGGTGTGAGTGTGTGAATACGACACAAGGTGAGCATTCAAGTGTTTGCATTTGTTTTTCATTTGCATGCAGTGGTTGTGTGTGCGCGTGCGTGTGTGTGGCAGGCTGTGTGATGGCCCGATCTTCCTTTATAGATTAGTTTTCAGTGCTTAAAGCTGATTCCCACAAGGCAGGGGCTCCTTTTCAATGACAGGGCCTCATCTGTTAGTGTCCCTCAGGTCCGGCGCAGCGCAGCGTGCTGCAGCTCCCAGCAGCCAGCACAAAATGGGCGGCAGCCTCAGGAGAGCTCACCTCCACCGCCCCTCAAGAAGCCGTGTGGGAGTTTAATTACTCTGGCGGCCACAGACTGCGGCTCCATCTCTCTCTCATTAATACAAGCGCGTTACCTGCTTTTCTGTGTTCTATTCTTTCCTCACTCTCTGTTCAGTTCACCTACACATGACGGATATCCCATTCCATTCTTACCCGAAAGATGATCAGTGCTGGTCCAACCAAATTTTAATGGATCGGTATCAAATATTATAACCCTATCTTACATCTTACATTCAGAGACTTTGACAATGGCCTCGTAGACTCATTAAAATATGCTTAAAGTGTAGCTGCAATAATGCACATGCCCAAGTTATCCATAACAAATCAGCATTGGGAAACATCAGCTACTGTATTTTTATTATTGTGAAAAAGTTTAATGATTCCTTTGTTGTTGGATGTGTTTTGATAAAATGTTTAGTCTTTATGATCCCCTTCCTCTCGCTTTATGAGTTGGTAACTTGAAGCAGTAGGTTTGAAGTTAGATTTTCAGATGTTAACAAGCTGTTTTTTTTGCGTGCAGTACTATTTTAGAAAAAATGGAAAATGTAAGCAGCTAAGCAGCTACTTGTGTATCTGCACTGCTGGTGTTTCAGATGCAGTTGAAGACATGACTTTGACTGGAGCTCTTATCCACATGGGTCTTCTGTAGTTTGCATAGAAACTGTAAAATAGTGTGTAGTTTACTGTGATATTATGCAGAAGTTGGTAGCCTAGCATGTCTTGTTAGGCATGCCACATTGGATTTACTAACTTTAATTTGCTTAAAATGTGTTTTCAATAAAAATACAGATAGTGGATTAGGATGCAGTATAATCAGTATTAAATGACACAGATTACGCAAAATATGGTCTTCTATGAACAAAGATGTTCTGACTGAGACTAGCCATGAAGTAAACTAGGGGTGGTTGTGGCCTAGGGGTGGGAGGATACTTGCCTCTGGACCAAGTGGCCATGGGTTCAAATCCCACCTTCATCATAGCAACACTGGGTTCCAGAGCAAAACCCTTAACCCCAGGTTGGTCCAGGGAGACTGCCCTCTGTAGTTAGAGTATGGAGGTCGCTTTGGATAGAAAGTGCCTGCATCAGTTCTGTGTAGTACATTTTGGTCAGTCTGGCCTTCTCCACTCTTAATGAACTTACTTACTTCAGTATATCCTCGCTGTCTGAATGAGGTGTAGCGTCTGAGCCGCTATTTGTTTCCTCAGCATGTGCTTAAGCCTCTAATGTGTTGCCACCACATTGAGTTGCCTGTTATGTTAAAATGCTCCACTTGGCACGTTGGCCGTGGCACCACCAAACAAACGAATTGCTACACTGCTGGTGTTGCAGTCCCATCCACTTTGTCTGGCTAAACCTCCTCTCCCCCAACCTGCACTGGGAACGCTGCCGATTGTGCCAAGAACGTCTAGCGAATGTTCCCATTTGTTCATGAGAAGTGTCTCACTGTGTGGTAATGAGAGGCATCCTCTCATGGTTTTTAATTAACTGTCTTTTTTGGGTGAGGTCATGTCAGGATGCTTCAGTTATTAAAACTACTACAATTTATTGCACATTAGGAATAAGTTCAGCTTCTGCTTTTCCCTCTTTTCTGTTAGATCAGGATTTTCAATGCATTACTTTAATATGTATAGAAAATGACCCGACAAAGTGATCCAAACTGTATTTAGAATGTGAATGTGCACTTACTCAGAAATCTCAGCACATCCAACAATAAAGGCAGCATTTTGCTTCTCTTATACAGGGATCAAAAAAACACTATAAGAAATTTCCAATTCCACAAGCTTATATATCTTACTGTGGCAAATATGGATATGCAGGGGGCGGTTAGAGGGGAAATCTCCCAAGTCTTTGAGGATGAGGTGCTAGTTAAGATGGGGTTAATTGCTTAATTTGTGGAGAGAATTGTAGCATTAGCAGCCAGTAGACCTTTAGCATGATCTCTCTGTCTCTTTTTCTCGTTCTCCCTTTTTCTCGGAGTGTGAGACAGATTACTGGGTCTAGCCCTGCACTCAGGGGCCTGCTCTGGGTGGCTGGCGTCTGTGTCGGGGGGAATTTCTGCAGACATTGTGCAGGTCTCTCAGATCATTACAGCCTCCTTCACTGAGCCTTTGTTCCCGGTGCGCTCAGCCGGTGAAGCTGACACGCGGCATTTTGCCATCGCGAACGACGCGCACCAAACCGGGACGTTGTGTCTCCTAATGTAGCTCTGCGTCGAAAACATGCTCGACTGTCACTACCCCCACCCCCCACACACACACATGCTTCCCCATCCCCCGCCCTTTCTCCGTCCTCTTAAATGTGTTCATCTTCTAACAAAGCATCAGACAGCTTATTATGGATGTGTGAACAGAGAATAGCTGTTTTGCTTCTATGCATTGCTGTACCTTTTCCGTCTCTACTCGTATTACCATTCGTGCCAAAGCGCCATGCGACTGGGGCCATTGAGGCAGCGTGGCCTGTGTGTGTTTTGGCTTGTGAGTGTTTACCAGGCTGTGTACAAAAGGGAGCGTTTGCTGCTTCAGTGCAGAGTCTCAGTGCTCACACACGTTCTGCTTCCAGCTCCTCAGGGGTCGGCTATCAGGATGAGCTACATGTGCAGCAGTGGTCCAAATGATTGTTTAACAATCACCTCACCTGTCTAGCTTTAAGATTCATTTGTATTGTCTTTGACTGCCTGTATTCTAGACGTTTGTATCTAGCATTATGGGTGTTTGTAATTGTCTTTGACAGATATAAGCCAAACAACATTGGTAACTATTACACTTACTCAGTCAATGAACCTAAATAATTATTTTTAACATTGGGGTCGGGCTGCAGTCATTACAGTGTTGAGCATCGTGATACACCCTACTCACCCAGCCACACACACAATAGAATTCACACACATGCAGTGCACTTGATTTGTATTTATTCATTTATTTTGAAAGAGATCTGCATGCAATTTTGCATGACTGTGGCTTTTTGGCTTTGCATGTTTCTTCCATTTGTATATTAAGTGCCACACACCTTCCAGTGGTGGTAAATGATAACAAACTCCTAATAATGATAGGTAAATTATAAAAAAAAAATAATAATAAAAAAAAAAAAAAAAACATCTATATATATATCTATCTATATGTATCTATGGGTATGTAGTGTTACTTTTCTTTTTTCGTAAAAAATTAATTATTTTATATATTCAGACATATTTCTTGGCTACTGAAATGCCCACGTGTATGTAGTTGTATGTAGGTATGGAGGGTTGTAAGTGCAGGGTCAGCCTGCGTGTTTGCGTTTCTGGAAGAGGAGCTCTCTTGCCAGTTGTCGGCTCTGGGCTGAAAGGAATGGCAACACAGGAGTTTAAGTTTCAGCTTGTGCTGGGGGCTGTGTGCTCTGGGCCCCTGGCTGAGTTCAGAGGTCACACTTGTGAGGCAGGCGGGCTGGAGGAGGGCCGGTCCAGGGGCCCCAGCCTCACACAATATGTCCGTCAGCAAAATCTTTTGTTTTCCTCTCATCTTTAGCTGCTTGAGACCCCTTTCGGTAACCAAGGAAGTGTTGGCAGGGACGATGAGCCTGTGTAATGGGGAGCGGGCAGCAGGACATGCGTAGATGTTCTGTTTGGGTTGATAAATGCGTAGCGTCTACAGCCACTGATTATTTCGCTGCTCCTGGTCTCTTTTGGCAGGTCTTGTCGCTTTTGCTGCTCCTGGGGGACCCCTGTGTGCTGTGTGGATAACTTTGAGTGTGTGTGTGTGTGTGTGTGTGTGTGTGTGTGTGTGTGTATGTGTGTTCGAACGAGTGCATGCGTGCGTGAGTGCTTCCATATGTCTAGACAGGAGCAGAATCCCAGGGGCCCCACACGTTTAGACTCAGGATATTAAATGACCTAATGGCCGTGTTATTTGTGTAGGATTCATTTAGAGAATCTTGTGCAGGACATTAAATCATAATGAAGAGGGTATGGATTTTGATCGGAGGTGGGAAGGCTGTATTGGGAGCATGTCTCGGTAATGCTGGGCTCAAGCTGCTGCATAAAACATGGCAGAGAGCTGCGGGCTGTGACCTGGGGCCGGCAGCCGCGCACTGTCTCAGCTATTCAGACGTGTCTGAACAGCCAGACGCAGACGCAGCCAGACCACGAGTGGCATGCTAGCTTCTCTCTGATGCTAAAATCATTAACTCCGAAACAAGACCAGACACATGGCTGCACCAGTTGTGCAATGCAGTTATGCATTTTAGAGGACCCTAACCACTCGAGTTTGGTGGCAAACAGACAAAAATATGGTCAAGTTCCTGACTGCAAAATGGCCCGCACTGCTTTTAGCGTCTGTGCCACGTTTTTAGCGTCTGAGTCCACTTTTATCAATAAATCCTAAAGTGACAGATTTTTTTAAACAAGTCTGTCTGTGGTTACATAACTACTTGGTGCATTTTGAGGCTTGTGTGGTGATTCACGCAGCACTAATTGCTAATGTGCGTGCCTCCATTGCTTATGACATTACATTAGCCTCTTTCCTCCAAACTTATTTGATCAATGAATGGGGGAAATTGTGCATGTTTGGTTTTTACCAAACTATTTCTTTAACTCTCCTCAATATGTATAGCTGCTTACAAGACTATAACAGCTTATAGTTAATAGTGCGATTTATGTAGTCCTTGCAATCCTGGTTGTAATTAAGTGCAGCTCTAGGCATTTTAAGGTCTTCCACCACTTATCTAGGTTAAGTAGTAATAGCCTGCCATGTTAGCATGAGCCCTCTCTCTCTGGCCTTTGTGCTACGCTAACAGGAACTGCCTTATTTCCTGAGCTTGACTCAGCGTTCGGCTGCGCTGGAGACACAGGTTACTTTACACTCGCGCAGCTTCAGGTGTCACTCCAGCTGCGGATCTGGAGGCCACGCTCTGTTCGGCAAATCTGCAACTGGGCAGGAGAGCACAGTGCCAGGAGTAATACCCGCATGTCACTATCATAACATCAGAGTGCTGACGCGGGCTAGAGCTCACACGCACACGCTCACCTCTGTCTCTCACACACAAATACACACACACACACACACACACATTTACACACAGACTCCTTAGCTTTTCTTCCCCCTCACATGAGGCCTCTACGTGCTACTGGGTCTCATTCTCAGTAGCAGACATGAACTTTTGAGCTGCATAATTGATCCTTGAGATGCAGCCGATGTGTTATTCAGCAAATGAACACCCAGGCAATCATTATCTGATCAAAGACAGCAGGCCGTATCCAGGCCCAACAGAGAACAGACTGAAGGGGTGAGTTTTCTGTACACTTCAGCAGTTACATACTGAACAGGACCATGCATTCTTTGCATGATCTACAAATTTGTTGGTTTAAGTGTAGGCCAAGGAGATGAAACAAGAATAGTATTAATCAAAATGCTTTGAGTTATTATCGACAAACAATGTTAAACTGTCAAGTAGAGGTTGACCGATATGGGTTTTTCAGTAGCCGATGCCAATATTTTGGAGTCAGGGTCACCCGATGGCCGATATATGCTGCTGATATTTTTTTGGCCCAATAATTGAACGTTTCCCCCTCTGTTGGAGGTAAAATATCACACTAACAACACAAAGATAGATACACAAAATTTCTCAACTTACCATTTATTGAATAATGACTGAAATGTAAATATAAACTTAACTAACAAGCAAAACTTACTAACAATACAGTTAAACAATAACTTAAACTTAAACTTGTAAACAATAAACACAGCAGCATCAAATCAATTCTTGAGGTAAGGAACATTTTTAAACATGCACATTCATTTTTGTATTATGTTCAATTTTAATCCCACTTCCAGTCCCTGAGTCTTTCTCCTCC
>JBBMFX010000141.1:13864147-13882436 GCA_037832545.1 Rhabdalestes septentrionalis | reverse complement strand
TCCCCCACCCCCACCCCCCGTTCGTGGATTTCACTCCTCTTTTTCTTCGTTGAAGGCAGAGTGGGTTTCCACACAGTCATTTTTTCTTGCCTTACTTCCTGGCTTTTGTTTTTGCACTCTGCCGGTATGCGTTATTAGTCGGCCTGCTCCTCTGATATGATTAATCTGCCTTCCGCTTCGGAGGGTCGTTTCATGCACAGATGGGTTTGTTGTGTAATCCCCGAGTATCACCTCCTCTAATTGTGTACAGACTGATGCGACTCATATGACCGTATAGCGAGCAGCGTGTCGGCGTGTAGGGCACAGGACCGTAGGCGCGTACTAAAGGGCAAGTGTTGGCAAATATTTATGGCGGCTGTATTTTGTTTTCCTAGCAGGCCTTGAGGGGTTTTACAGTCATACCTGCGTGTCTGCGTGTACTACAGAATCGGGTACTGGCCGAATATCTTTGTTTGGAATGTCTTCATGGTGCTCTCTGAATAACGAGGATACGTTTGTTTTCATTGAGGTACTTGGTGTGTTATATAACTGGTGTTTTTCCAACCTTCCCTGCTTGAGGGACAGAGGAGAGAGAGAAACAGAGAGACAGAGAGAGAGAGAAGAGCTAGGGAGGAGCGGACTTGGACTCTGGGCTCTGCTCCACCACCGGCCTGTGTCACTGGACAGGATGCTGGGCAGTCACTGCAGTGATGTTTTCGTGTCATCGCCTTCCTCCTGATGCGTGCAGCCATGCTTTTGTAGAGCAAAGCGAAGACAGGAGTAGAGAGAGAGAGAAAGAGAGAGAGAGAGGGAGAGAGAGAGAGAGAGAGAGAGAGAGAGAGAGACAGAGCAGCTACTCTCCACCTCTTCCTTGCTCTCCTGCCGTCTGTAACTAACTCCCTCGCTCTCTGTTTCTCTCCATCTTGGCTGCTAGCTGCAGGCGTAAGAGAAAGCAGGGTTCGGTGGGAAATAGTTAATCAATAGCCACAAGGTCGGCTGGGCAAGCCGCAGGTTTGAGGGTGTCCTGTCAGTGAGCTGGAGCGGTGGATTTGTAGCACTTGTAAAGGCTTAAAGGAACATGCGGCAGTTCTGCACTAATAGCTGGACTGCAGCGTGGCAGGGAGACACCTGCTGCCCACCAGCTGTTACTGCAGCCTTACTGGCCCATATTTGGCCCACAGTGGACCTGACTCGTGTTTAAGCCTTTCAACTACAAGAGCAAGAAAGTGGCCAATTCATCATTCTCATAAATATTTCTTCAATAGGACCACAATTTGGGATAGTTATTGAATAATAAGCTTTATCACCAAATGGATGGATTGCCAACACGTTGCACTGGAGCTGTGTGGCTCATATAATGAAAGCTTTTGTCACCCCAAAGCATTTGGGATTGAGAAGACCTGAATGATATGTCCTCTACATTAGCCTTGTAACACTGCAAACCTTTTCAGACACCAGTGATGTCTTGGTCGGTCGTCTACTTTCGAGTTAACTAGAAAAGCTGTAAAATAGACTCTTAAGAGAATACCTCTTCCAGCAAATTGCCTTTTAGACTAATCTCTATATGCTGCATCTTTAGCACACAGTTGATTGTTATAGGCAGTTTTCTTATAAATCCTTGCTTTTACTTTCTCTGACTACACAAACCCTAACCGAAAACACAATAATGATGAAGTTAGGCAGGGTCTAGAATGAAGTTAATGGGCAGGGGCTAGAACACAGCAGTCTTCTGTTTTTGTTTTGTTATGAGTCAACATATTCTCTGTTCTTTTATAAAGATCAGGGAATGATTGTCTGTGATACACACTCATGTATTATAGACATGGCAGATAGGGATTAACCTGAAAATCACTGGGATGTTCCTTTGAGATTATAAACGTAATCGTAAGTCAGCAGTGTAAGGGCTTGATTTGCCAGTTTGGTGCTTTCAGATGAAGTCGACGAAATTACCAGGTCAAAGTGAGCGCTGCTTAATCCTAGAATAAACTGGCAGTTTATTTTTC
This sequence comes from Rhabdalestes septentrionalis, assembly GCA_037832545.1. Taxonomy (NCBI): domain Eukaryota; kingdom Metazoa; phylum Chordata; class Actinopteri; order Characiformes; family Alestidae; genus Rhabdalestes; species Rhabdalestes septentrionalis. The sequence continues at coordinate 13,880,454 of JBBMFX010000141.1, read as the reverse complement.
TTTTTGTGTGGCCTGCTAGACTATTAAAGAGGCAGCAAGTGTGGGCCTGTCATCTTCTGTTACCTTCAACGTCTGCTGCTTTATTAATAAGCGTATCAGGAAGTCCAGAGCTTTTTCTTCTTAAAAACCCCAAATGCAATACGTTCCAGCACCCAAATCGCGTCCAAGCCGTCCACTCCTGTCTGTGGCTGGTGAGCTTTATCAGGCTCCGGCAGTGGGCAGGCGCGGGCACGGCATGCTGGGGGATTCTCCGCCTGTTTGTACGGAGGAATTTGTAAGAGTGATGGCGATAAATTGAGCAGATGAGGGATGGAGCCCTGCCTCCCCCGCTTGGCACCTATTAATCGACCCACGTGACCAGGCCCAGTGCGTGAGTTACAGCGGGACCCAGGGACCCTGGATTTATCCCTCGCTGAATGTAGCTGTAAATCAGCTGGCAAGGCAAAATTGATAACCTTGACTGTAAGGAATGATACCTTTAACACCGTGTAATAGACACACTGATGGGATGCAGCCTCTGCTTTTCTGAGTGTAATTGCTTGCAAACACCCCACGCACCGTCCCATCCAAAACTACATTCACCCCTCGCACACACTCCCCAGTTCCATTCAGGGCAAAATAACTGTTACACAAAACAATAATAATAAAAAAGTACAGAGTGGAACAGTCCATATAAACCCGAAAAAGTGACACTGCATTATGGTAGTGCAATAAATAACCCATACAAACCGTTTGTACATTTCTTGCAAAAACAGTATATTTAGAAACATATATATTTGGGCAGTAAACCCTGGTTTACTCAAACAAAATCATTACAATTGAACATCACAGTTGTATAAGTAGTCATTATGTGTATATTACACGCGTATGTTAATGTGATCAGAACATCACCTCATTGTTTCACAGTGTTACATACATCAAAAACCTGACTGATGTAATTATTCATTGAATTTAACAAATGAAATTAAACGTGCTACTGATGGAATTGAAGAAATCCTGGGAGTAGAGGCTGCAGGGAGAACACCAAACCTGCTCACAAGATATCATACCCTAGAAATTCTTGTTTCTTCTCAAACTCTTCCAGTGTTGTGACTGACTTCACAGGCAGAAACATATATAATGCTCAGATAAATGGTTTTGAACATTTAGCAGAATATCAAGTATTGATTACATTCGGACAACATCAACACAATAGAATCAGTACTTTTAATAAGTATGCTCTCTTTCCTTCTGGCCGGAATGTTTTTATTTGTTTTGTTCTGCTGTGCTAAGTCACATAAATCCTGGCTTATGTATGTCAATAATTATTTTCTAAATAATGAATTGTACAGAAATAATAAGGTACATGATATAATATGAAGCCCCTGAATTATAGTGGAGCTTGAGATTTCAGGAGGCATGGAGTGTATTTCTGTATATTATTGTGAAGTTGTGACACACAGGTAATAATCAGTGAGTGCATTATGGTTATGTAAGGCGTAGTTATGCCCATTGTAGTGAAGATTGTGCTTGAATGACTGTTTTGCTCCAGTCTGTAATTTAATGAGCAGTATTTGGGAAGTAGGATGATGCTCCTTTACATCCCTGGTTCTGGTTGTGCTTGTCTCTACAGCCGTCATGCGCAGCGGGGAACGGTTTGTTTGTGTGCGTGTTTGCTTTGTTGGCACTGGCTGATCCTTTGCTTGAGCATGGTTGTGGGTTTAGGTTTGAGGATGTGAAGGTAGCGTATCCATGACAGAGCAGCTTGTGGACGGGTAACCGAGGACGACCTAACTCCTGAGCTATGCAAACAGTAAGGTGACTCCACTGCCTTTTAAGCAGGCTGGGGTATGCCAGCACAGATACAGCTTCTCTCAATCAGTGCTGATAGGGCGTGCCCGCCTGTGTGTGTGTATGGAGGCTCTATAAACAGGCTGTCTTTGTCTCGTCTACTTACATTTAAAAGTTTGAATGTTTTAGCAATAAATAGCCTCAAATATATAGGATGTTTGGAATATTCTGCCTTGGTGCAGTATAACAGATTGTGTATCATGTGTAGTAAACTAGGAAAGGACTTCCAGATGTGTCCAGGGTGAGGTGATTCTAAAATGAATATAAATACTGTTGCTTCAGTTGGATAGTGTTAAGAAAGGTAATAAAATTGGCGATCGAATCTTGTACCACAGAACATAATGCCGCATTTTTTGTAATACTTTTTTCTTGCAAAATACTTCGAATGTGCACTGAAATATCTTACGGTTCGTGTATATAATTTTCATCTACACTGCTCCTATCGAGATTGTGCATGAAATATCGAACCTGGAGAGTGATTCAGTAGCGGAAGGCCTGTCCCAGTCATAGCTGGTAGCACATGAGCCTGTGTGTGTAAACAGACGTTCATACGTAAGTCGGTTTCCTGCCGCTTCCCCTGCAGCATCGCTGCTCCTCAGACATGCTCTGGTCTGGTGAGAGATGGATGGAACGTGTCCAAGTTTTATCCTTGAAAAACAGAAAGGGGGGGGGTGGGGTGGTCACCTGAACGCTCAGTGTCTGTCAAGGCCTTGTTGAGGCAGTGAGGAGTTCAGCGATCTACCCCAAAGTGCTTTCTGTCTCTGTCTCTGTCTCTCTCCCTCTCCCTCCCGCTTGCTGACACACTCCTCTCTTTGCCTGTCCATTTCTCAGGGAGAAGAACTTTAATGGCTTCCAGGTAGAGAGAAAGAGACAGCAATCAAGATGAACTCGATTCCTTCGATGGACAGGCACATACAGCAGACCAATGACAGACTGCTGTGCATCAAACAGGTGAGTGCCAACAGCAGCACAGCCTCCTTCAATGCACAAATACAGGTTCATGCACTGCACTATATTTACAAATGTAAATTAGAATACACCAGTGATATATTACAACACTCTCCAACTCCATATGGGCTTGTATAAACAGGGATCAGTTACATGATATTTATACATGCCATGACTTCATCAGCAGTAAAATACCAACCAAATCTACACCCGCGCAACAGGACCTTGACTGTATTCTGCGATTCTGTCAAAACAACAAATTGCAACACTTGTCTATACTTCTGGTGCAGCCCTACATAAAGCCCTCATACAAATATAGCCTGAGCAGTGACACATGTGTGCATTTGGTAGCTGAGCCTTCACGGCTGCTTGGCCTCCACTCTGCTCTGTGGGCTGCCTTAAATGGTGCTGTTAGCCTTCCCATTGGTTGGGCCTGGATCAGGTTGCAGAATGAGGCCAGGGCTCAGATTCTGAGTGCTGTTCTCTTCTTCTCCGCCACAGCCCTTTCCACTGCATTCCCACAGCCTAATGCACAACACTCTGTTTGTTGAAATGACGTAAAGGTGCAAACACACACGCACCCACGCGCCTGTAAAGACACACGGACACACACACAAACGTACACTTCCAGTCAAAAGTTTGGAAAGGCAGCTTGTTCTAAAAGTTTTCTCTTTTCTTTTGCCATAATTGTATCATTAAATCATTAACACAGCTCTGAATTTAATTCGATCACATACAAAGTGTCTCAATTCAGTATTTCACCTATTACGCAAAACAAATCTTCATTTCTATTTAGTTAGTCTCATAGTACTTACAAAATAATATATTGTAGTTAGTATAAACAGTGAAAATGTGTGTGACTATATATACAAAAATAAAGATTTCAAATGGAAACGCAGTCACCCAATACATTTTCAGCAGCCAACAAGGGCTCTGCATTTAAGAAATGTCTTTAGTTTTCATAAAGATGAGAGAAAGATCAGAGAAAGCCAAGAGCATGAGAAGCTGCACCAAGGGAACCGGGGAAACTTGTAAACGTAAGTCTGTTTCAGTAGAATTTTCTTCGCAGCAGTTTTAGTCGTTTTTATATATTTCAATGTCATTATTTTTTCTGAATTGCGGTAACTAGGTTTGTCCAATCATTTGACTGGTACTGTATGTGCAGACAGACATGTAAGGTGTGTGAATGAATGGTGTAGGAATTAATGCGACATGTAGGCGTTGATTCAGTGTAGTCATGTCCTAGGGCTGTGGTTTGTTTTGTTCAATACATCACTAATTGCACCACAGTGTTATGAATGTGGGTGTGACTCCTTGTGTCACTTGACAGCTTTATGGAAGTGTACTACATGACTTCATATACGATTCCATGCACTTATTGTATTTTGGTTGCATGTGCTTTTCCGTGCTTTCACAGTGCCCCTACTTCAATTAGACCAGTGTACGCTGTTCACGGATCCCATTTGAAGCATTTTCCGTGCTTAATTCCTAACAAATGAAGTTACTAGCTTTATTATGCATGCCAGATTGTGGCTGGTTAACCCTAAAGACAAAATGCAATCGATTGAAGCCCATTAATCAAATTGAAACGGCACATTTGGGGTGGGGTGAGGCTGCAATATATTGCGCATGACAGTCGCCCCAGTCAGTACAGGTAAGTGATTGTCAGCTTGTGTGCATTTGCATGCGTCCCGGTGCGGCGCGCTGTTTTGATTTGGGGCTTGCTGGCTGGGGGCCAGACACTGTGCAGTTTTTTTTTTTTCTCTCTCTGGAGCAGGTACTGCCTGAATCTATGTGCTGGTAAACAAGGGCACCTTATCACTCCAGGTCTGTCTTTGAAGCCAGGCTTCCTGGGAGACTGATACTCTGTGAATCTGATGGGGGCTTTCTGCTGCGTTTCTTTTCTGCCTCTTCAGCTTGTGACTTGCTGTCTCGCTCTACTCCCTCTCTCTTTTTGTTCAAAGCCAGCTCTGTGGCATCCAGTCATAAATGAAATAGCACTTTTGCAGAACCAGCTGTAGGGACACACACTAAAGAGGCAAATGTTTAGTATATGAAAACAATTATTGTAGATTTTAGAGCAAGAGTGTCAATCCCAGAGCTAATTATCTAAAAACAGTAGGCGTGCACAAACAAAACACACAGAGGTCTGAAATGCAATACGCCAGTGCAATAAAGCAGCGAAATGACTAGCTTTCATAAGCATTGTTTAAAAACAATAGAGTGAAAACCTCCATTTTGGCTTTTGAGTAGGTAGAACAGCTACATTTACCAAATTATGTTTCTCAAGGGCATTTTCCTTGAGAATCAGAGAGTATATGCTGTAAATGTGAAGAAATGTGATGGCTCTTCAGACGACTTGTAATGGCTTTTGTGAACCCGTTGGATACGGCATAGCACGCATTGTGTATATTGGTATTATTTGTCACTGTAAAGGAGTGTGAAGGAGTGTGTTTTTCCCCTCTTTCTGAGTATGCCTGCCATTGTTGTCATCTGACTTTCATTTACCATTGTTGTCATCTGACTTTCATTTAGGCAGGCCTCCCCTCTGCATTCCTGCACTTCCTCAGCACAGGCCTCCGTGTCTGCGGGAAAAGATGCATGCCCAGCAGAGCCGAAAGCTGTCAGTCACACTGAACGAGACGCTCTTTATCTATTGACTGACATCACTATTAGACCACTGTTAGACCTAACAGCTGAGTTACATACTTACATTTACATTCATTTATCTGAAGCTCTTGAATCTGTGTAGGAGAGTCAGAAGATATAGATGTCTATATACAGAAATGGAGAATCTCTACAATCAGATCTACAAATTGAGAGCCATTGTTTGACATAATCTGGTACAAATGTGATCTAAACTATTTCCCAGTATATGCAAATGTTAAACTGCATTTGCATCACTTGAAAGCATATTGCTTACTTTCACAATCACTGGCTACTTTGTGAGGATGAATAAATGTAGAGTTCAAGGCTAGTTCTGTGCTTTTTTTCCCTGTTTTTCAAAGGTGTCAAACTAGTATATAATCGTCTCCATCATCACAATGTTTTTTTCAGACTAATTGGTTACTCTGTGAAATTTGCCACTTGGTGAGAGATCTGAAACTATTTTCCCCTTTTCATGCGCTTCACCGTGCTGTCATTCCCACAACTCTCCACGTTACACTGCAGCCTCTTTCCACAAACCAGTGGGAGGCAAAACGATAAGTGCTTTGCTCCACTGGAACGACACTCTTCAGGCTTTGGTTGGAAACTCATGCCACTATTATGTGCAAGGATGTTAAAACAATGAAACTCTGGAGTGTAAATGTATTTGAGTCTGCAAGCACAGAGGTGTGGCTGCTTCTCCATTGCTTCTGCCACCCCACCATTGAGCTGCATGCAGAAAAAGCTCCATTCTCCTGTTCAGCTGCCTCTATATTACTCTTATTGTTCACAGCACTTCCCTCGGAGCACTCGAAAATTGGTATCTCGGATGATCGGAACAATTAATTTGGCTCGTTCCCCTTCAAGACCATGAGAAGGAATTTCAGTGATTGAAAATAATTAGGGAAACATGGCCGAGCAACTCAGTTTTAATTAGAAAGCCTTTTTATGTTCTGGAGCAGGACTGAATTGCTATTTGCATGCTACGGGAATACAAATGTGTCATGCTGGGTAAAGGAGGCAGATGTGCATGGTTCACATGCTGAACTGATGAGATGAACAGTTTCTGTGGGAGCTTCTTGGATGGGGCAGGTGACGAGAGAAATCTCTCTTAAGATTAGATACACCTCTGCATTCCACACCCAGGCTGTGTTTTGTCATTTGTCTGTCTGGTTTGGGAGATGTCTCTTACTGGGCTTGCTGAAGTGCATCATGGTTATAAGCATGCACCAAGGAGCCAGGCATCAGATCTCCCTGGTTATCATTTTTTGTTTTATAACAGTCACTTATTGTAGCCAGTACTACTGCCATTAAGACGGCACAGTGTATTTAGTCTGCGCTTGAATTTGCTCTTATATAAACCCATTTGTCACTGCTTGTCTCAACAAATTAGAGAATTAAAGCAGTCATAACAAAGCAGAGGTCAAGCAGAGATTATTTTATTTCAATAACTGTGAAATCATGGCCCAGCAGGCCTTGAAATGACATTGTATTTTTATGCAATAGAAGGGATAAGAAGGATATACAGATCCAGAACATGTGTGCATTTATACAATATAAGGCTAGTGATGGCTTTTCTGTAAAAAATTGCAATTCCTCCACGCTTCTACTCAGTCCATGGTGTAACGTCTTTCTGCCCCAATGTAGCATAGCGCTGGAAGAGCACCGTGAGGCATTATGCATCAGGAGTGACAAATGGTAGAGTAGAGAGGTGCCCTGTGGTGAACCGGTCATGTTTGGACAGTGTTAGTGTGGCAGGGGGAAAGGTGGAGGTTTGGCCGGTGCTTTTGGAACACCTTTGCTGTAGCCACGCCAACCACACTGACCCGCATCATAGTGTGACCACCATCACATAATCTAGCCGGCGACGCTGCACTCACAGTGCAATTACCAGCCATCTCTGTATGTTTTAGGAGCAGGTTGTTACTATCGGGAAGCTGGTTCTATATATATTTGTGTTTGTTTGTTTGTGTGTGTGTGTGTGTGTGTACATGTATACGTATGTGTATATATTCATAGGTATATGGATAGATCGTTATAAGCATTAGCAATCATCACCCTGACAGATTTTGGCTGCTCTCTTTGATGTCTGGAAGCAACAGTTAATACACATAAACAAACACGCCACAGACAATTGCTGTTTTTATTTGTGGAATGAAAATCATTGTGTGCCATCCATTGTAGCATTAGCTTCCACCTCCTCAATAGACTTTTATCTCTCTCTCTCTCTCTCTCTCTCTCTCTCTCTCTCACTCTCATTCTCTTGCCTAACCATCAGTACGCTCTTCACTCAGTGCAGCTCACATGTATTTCTAAACATCCACTCAGTCAAAGAATTACTCGCCTCAGAACGCAATTTCTTCTCCACCAGCTTTGTGGGGGGAGGAGAATTTTCACAGTCTGGGTAGCTCTTATGCTGTGCAGGATTTACTCAGCGGGGCTGTGTGGCAGCACACACTGGTTCTTTGTCACATGAGCTCTTTGTCAATGGACACCAAAGCCACCCATTCAAATGGCGACCTCTGCCGCCCCCCAGAGACAATGCTGCTTCCTCGCTGCAAAAGCGACGGAGAGGACGCGGCCGTCGCCGAGCCGAATGGAAGTTTTCTAAGTGTCAGACGGTCTCTTCCTCGCCTTGGACAAACAGCGGCTGAGGCTTTTCCATACTAGAAATCTGGAGAGGTTGCACAGCTCGCTCGTTTGTTTAAATTTCTCATCAAGTCTTGTGAGCCGCAGCCTGGAGTGGGTGGGGGGAAAGGAGGGGGAGATGTGTGCGGGGGGGTTCTGAGGAAAGGATAAACAATTTCAGGGCTCAATAAAAATCGGAGGAAAAGAGAGTAAGCCTCTCCTCATTCAGTTCCGCCACAAAGCCTTGCTTCTTGCGTGCGCCTTGTTTGCCAGCCTGCTTGGCTATTGCTTTCAGTGTTGCGGATCTATTACATCTTAGAGGACAAAAAGATGATGAGGAGGGTGGATTAGGACATGCTGGGGTGGCGTGAGGAGGCCTTGAAGAGCGCTGAGCTCTTTGTTAAAAGAGAGGGGAGAGGTGGTGGTGTGTGTGTGTGGGGGGAGTTCAGTCCCAGAATGCACAGCTGCGCTCCAGCCAGGAGGCCAAGGGCTTTAGCGACCGGTTCTTCAGTCTTGTGCAGTTGCAGAAGTGAAAAGGGGGAAAATGATAGACACTCCTCTCTAGAAATACCTTGCTGCAAAGCCTCGTCAGAGACAAATGTAATCGTCCCATGAAGGTTAAGCAGGAAATGCACAGTGATCCAAAACAGGGCTCATCAATTTGGCTGTAATCCTAGTATCACTTTTGAGGTGAGACACACTAAGCCATTTGTGTCCGTATACAATGATTTGGCATTGGTTTAATATTGTATTGGCATCTACTCAAGGAAATGTGCAAAGACCCAGTTTCACACTGTATTGCACGAAGTCTGAAAGAGTGAAAGAGACTATCAGCTGAGTACTTGGCTATGCATCAATGTAATTGAACAATAACCAACCAGAATGCAACCTGATATCTAAATCACTGCTGTTTTTAAACACAGTTGATCAAGCTTGACTTGGAACCATTAAAATTGTGCAAGTTCTTATTAATGTAGGCAATCCAAAGACATTTCAGAGCACCTAAAATTCACTTTGCCTATAAGGCCAATGTTGTTAACAAGTAATGGAAGTGAACACATTATACACTTAAATTAACCCTGAACTTGCCTTGTGGCATTTGTGATGTTCTGGTATCTGTAAAAATAGACAAACACACACTACATAGATAAACAGTAATAGCAACCAACTCTTACAATAATAATGCACACAAAATACTGCGTTTCTCCATCTTTCGCTTTATGCCGGTTGGGATAGGCACCGCCCTGGTTAAGGATAAGCATTTCAGATAATGGCTGGTTGGTTTATCTGTTCAACTTCATGTGAGAATAGGCAGTGTGACGCAAATACCTTCTTGAAAAAACAGCAAATCAAAATTGTACTTCAAAAGATCAAAATGAATATTTTATACCAATTCAAGCCACCTTAACACTTCCTTCTTGTTCCACTCTTTAAAGTCTTGGCTCAAAATTGAAACTTTATTCATAGGCTGTGTTATGACTTTTTTTTTTTCAATGTTTAATTCCCCTTCTTTCTCCTCCCACAGCACTTACAGAACCCGGCCAACTTCCAGACAGCAGCCACGGAGCTACTGGACTGGTGTGGTGACCCGCGAGCTTTCCAGAGGCCCTTTGAGCAGAGCCTGATGGGATGTCTGACGGTAAGACAGCAGCTGCTCCTCTTCTGTCCCTCTATCAGGGCCAGGGACAGAGGTTAAAGCAAAAGTCACGCTTCACATAGTCTTCTGTCTCCTCCCCCCATCTTTGTCTACTGTCTCTCTCCCTCTCTCCTCACTTTCCTCTCTCTGTACCTCCCTGCCCTTTTTTTTTTACCTTTCTCTGTCTCTGTTCCACACACACACACACACACACACACACACACACACACAAACACAAACGCCACTCTGTTTCTGTGGGTTCCCCTCTCACTCTATCCCTCTCCCCTTTGCACTGATAAGACACTAGTACTTAAGCACAGGTCAGGCAGAAGCAGTCACCCCTCCCAGCCTCTGCTACGGCTCCTCATTGATTATGGCAGGAGGCCAGTGACCGGCACCTCCAGCCTCACACTGGCCTCCAGAGCGGCCGCTTTGGGTGGCTGTAAGGCCATCCTCTCCATCGATTTCCACCAGAGAGCCTGTGAGAAACATCAGTGGTTCACATAATGATTTACTGAAAAAACATTTTGCAAAATGAATGTCTTATCAACAGCAGCATACACTGATTGAACAGTCTTCTTCTTTCTATCTATCTATCTTTCTTTCTTTCTTTCTTTCCTTCTTTGTTTCTTTCTTTCCTTCCTTTTTTAAAGCAGCTGGAGGAAATACCCTAGATGAATCTTCAGCTTATGGCAAGAGATTATGGGACTTAATGGCAAACTGAAGGCGCATTGAGTAAACGACAAAATAATCATTATACTTTAAATAAGGCTTTAAACCCCTTAAAGCCCTGATTAAACCCCCCAAGAATTCAGCCACTCTTTGAACCCTCTTATAGCCTTTTGCCATTTAATTAATTACTGTAAATGTTATCAAGAGTTAACAAACACAGTGAAGTCCATCTCAGATTCTCTTCGCCTACTTTGATATCTCCCTAAAAGCAGAAAAATTCAGAGGCAGGTACTTAAAGGGCAGGATTTTTGTGCATAGTTGCAGTGAGCCCATCATGTGTCATCAAAGAAGTACACAATAAAGATGACGAGCGAGATGGTAAGTGAGTGTCAAAACAAGCGTGAACTTGAAGTGAAGGAAAAAGATCACTCTTGCTTTGATGTTCTCACAAGACCACCCTTAGCATTGTGGTCAAGAATTCAGCCCGATGCTGCTGAGCAGTTGAAAGTAGGCGCTACCCTGTAAATACTTGGCCATATAACTGCATACTGACAGTACTGACCACAGTATCTACCCGTTATGTATTAATGTGAGGGAATAGTAGTTTGTTTGTGCAATATCATTGCAATATAGTAATGTCCTCCATACTAGAATACATCTGCCAGTACAGTGTCCTGGTTGGACGTTTGGATATGTGCTCTTCATCCATATTAAAGCGGGTAAAACCAACTCAGTTCAGGTAAGATGTCATAGGCTAGCCTTAAATGGTGCAATCAAAGCACTTTGTGTTTTAATATATGCTAACCATGATGCACCCTGAAATAATGCTTTTTTTTAAAAGCCATTTTAAGCATCAGGTCTGCCTAAAATGCTCAAATGCTGTGCAGTTTTGTGTTTAGTGCAGCTTTCAAAGTGCCCCTTCTCTTAGCACCAGGTGTATAATAACCAAGCATGCACATTTGTGCAGATAGAATACCTGTGTTTTGACAAAACAGTGCAGGCCTAACCCCAGTCAAAACACTTAGTATTACAAATATCTTGAGTGGCTTTTGGACAGTTTTCATTCTCTACTGTAAAACTTCTCCGCAATTCAGACACATGAACCGCTTGTTAACTCCTGGAAATGTGCCTCGCGGCTACAAGTGGATAATGACCATTTATGTCACCACTGTGACAGTGGTGTAAACAGAGCTAAATTCAGCAAAAGAGCCTTAACAAAGGGCAGAAATTTGATCAGGCCCAATGTTTCATTGACATATGCCTGGACAGGCTCCAATGCTAATGCTTCTAGATTGAATTGGGACATCCTTAATGGGGTGGATTGTATGTATTGGTTATTTATGTGCCAATAGCTCCAGTAGGGAGATGGAGAGATAGTGACCACCCAAACGCTCCTCCCCACGCACCCACCGAAGCTGGCTGATGTGATGAGGAGATGAAAGGGAGCAGACGATAAGAATACTGACTGACAGATACGGACGTGTCTTACACATCAGCCCTTAGGGCAGCAGGTAGCTCTCTGCCTCGCCCTCCCCAGCGCACAGAGACGCACCTCAATTGTCTCCCAACCGCACATGCTCAGCACTCTGCCAAATGATAAATGACATATCCAGCCTGTCAGTAGCTTTACCAACGACAGCTATCTGGGAGTGCACAGTTTCACAGTCTTTTCCTGTCAAGCCGCGCAAATCTGCAGCGCTGTGGGCCGAATGATTGGTCGCGTTTTCGCTCGCAGTATTTTAGAGGAAATGTATCGGATGTTTTGTTTGCCGGCCCGTCGTCCTCAACCACCTCGCCGATGTTTGTGCCGCTGCCGCAGTGCCCTCACCTTTCGAGCTACATGGCAAAACTGTAAACTAGGATTTGCTTGGTTCAGTGACCTGAAATTTTGCTGTTGAATCACATAATGTTTAGGGCCAGCATTCTCAGAAAAGAGATTATGAGGAAAAAGGCTTATGAGAGGGAACATTTCTAAAGCCTGTTTGAATCTATGCTTGCCTCTGTGGCACCGTGCCTGCTTCATACACTTGGCAGATGCAGTTGCAGAAGGGAAATTAAAGTTTGGCAGGAACTCTGCATTTCTGCTTGTCCAAAACCCTGCAAACTGCAGGATAAAAAAATGTCCCTGGGTTTTCATTACAAGAGATGTTATTCATCAGAACTCCGAATCCTGTTAAGCCATCAGTGAATTATTTGATTATTAATAAAAAGGTGTCTGTGCAGGTTAGTTTGTCACTTTTATAACGTTTTTATTTTGTTTCCCACCACCGGTGGTGCCATATTGGTTTTTATTTTGTTTACTTTTTATTTTATTTCAAACCAATCCCTGGCATAAATAAATAATGGGAGATTTGAAAAGGTTAAATCAACTGAATAAGATTTATTCAAGTGAGAAGTACACACACTGTGGCGTACCATTTACTCTGTTGTCTAGTGGTTGGTGTGGTATAGCCTACTGACCTCTATGCAGCAGTTCTGGGCGAGCACATGACACTACCTTCACCGATATCTGTAAGATGACTAAATAGTGTGTCACTGTGGATTTACGCCAAACCCATAAATGTTAAATGTTGCTGTCCAAAAAGAAAGACAAAGATCTTTGTTGTAGTATCTTTACTGAAGAAGGACAAACCATTCTTTAGTTTAAATATAAGGTACTTTATAAACATATTTTTGGACCATCTCTAGTAGTCTGTTCGTCATGAAAGATTCACACAACGTAACATGTAATAAAAGAATAATGACGTGCCAGGTATACTGGCTTTTTAGACTTTCTAGTGTTTGCTTTAATGCATGATCAGTGGAAGTTAAAGCCACCAGTCTTTCTATGGCTATGTCAAGCAAACACTACTGTTTGTTTTAGAAAGGAAGCTGTAACCGTCATAGCGTTAGATGTGTCCCAGCATTCTTGTAAGACAACCATCTTTGACTGAACCCTGTTGTGGAGGTGAGCATGTTTTCCGCGCTAGGCCTTTCTTATCGCACTCCAACTTTTAGGTTTATTTCCAATTTTTTTTTTTTTTTATTGCTGCAGATCAAGGCCTTTGCTGGAAGGGGTTTGAGTTTGGAGTTCAGTGGGCCAAGTCTAGGCTCAGGTCTCTGTGGAACATAACATTCAGAGAACAAACAGTCTCTGTCTGCTCAAGTCTTCCAAATCTCAGGGGAACACCCATCAGTCCTGCCCCGCGAATACCAACACAGCCTTAACACCGTGCCACATCAGTGGAGGTGGCTGTTTTCTTTTAGAATGCATTATTCATGCATGCGGATAAATATTTCATATGATTACATTCGAATGAGGAAATTGCTCCGGTATGAGTAGTTTGTAGAGAGATATTTTGTGTATGAGGAAGAGAGGAACGGCGCGGAGGGTGTGGTGCTTTAGCACACTGCCGGTTCTGGCTGCTCTCATGGGGGTCTGGAGTAGAATTTCAGGGGGAGCTTAATTGCACATATTTTATGTAGAACCTGAAAAATTCAGAAGGCCTGGTGCTAAGCTATGAGTTTAGAGGAGTTCACTACAGTGTCCCCTCGTAGCGCTCGGCCACGTGCGTGTCTGGACTCCTCCGCTGAGTGCAGAGTTGGGTGTGACGTGACGTAAGAGGAAGAACTTTTTCTACTCACACATCCGTGTGGACGGACGTCGGGGACCGCCGTGGTGTACTAGAATCATCAAAAAAATGACATGAAGCACAATTGTGGCAGCACACACCCCTTCTTACGCTATACGCTGTGCACTTAACTGTGTAGAACTGTCTGGCAGTGTCAATTTACATCAAATACTTGTAAAAACTGTTCAGCGTTATCTTCCACTTCAGATTTGCGCTGGCGTGTGTCTCAGATTGAGTTCTCCCTCAGGGTATCTGCTTTCAGTAGTGTGTTCATAGATGGAAACGCAGAGTCTAGCATTAAAGGCCATGTATCCCACACATTTCTTTTCCCTTTTCCCTGAGGTCTGGTTATGTTTGTGAGGGCTTATTTACTGAAACAGCCATGATTCATGTTTATATGGCCATTTTACCTGGGCAAAATCCCTGAGAATTCAAGAGGCTGATTTTGTCATTGTGCTGTTTTTATTATTATGAATGTAAATGACTGGTTGTTCTCATTCTAAAAGCAGACCGGGCAGAAACACTTACACCATTTATAAATTGAGCTGGGACTGAATGGCAATAAGCTGAATTTATAATGTGTTACATAAAATAAAAATTAAATTCCATATATGAACTGAAAAGTGAACGATAGAGTTTGAAACTTGAACACTGTTAACAGAGGGTATTCGTTTTTTGTTCAAAAATACAAACGTATGGAATGTTTGGTTTACCACGATAGGAGCCAGAATGATTTAATCCCAATTCATTTTCTATTGAATATAAAATGATAGTTCCAGTTCACAGAGATTCAGTCACTACTGGGTTCAGTTCAGAGTGTGTAGTGTAACAATACTGTTCAGACACTGCAATAGACTCTCAGGTGCCCACACAGACAGACACACGTGTGTGTGTGTCATGCACACATGATCACAAGCACCCTTGCAAAACAGTTTTTACACAGTCCTGGTATGTCCCTACAGGTGGTGAGTCGTGTTGCAGCGCAGCAGGGATTTGACCTGGACCTGGGCTACCGGCTACTGGCTGTGTGTGCAGCCAACCGCGACAAGTTCACCCCAAAGTCAGCGGGTAAGTCCCTTTCTGCTCTTCCTCTCATGCTTCATCTCCTTCTCCCTCCATCCATCGCAGGGCAGCTGCAGCAGCGCTCCTCCTGCAATCTAGTCTCTCTTTAACCTTCAGAAGGCTGGAGCGATCATTGCCATTTCTTTCTGTAATATTGAATATGATTACATAGTTATATTGCGTAGATTTCAGTCTTGTATCGACACGTTTTGTTTTTTGCTTGTCATACAATAACAAAACAAGTCATATATGGTTTACAATATTGATAAAGTGTCTTCTTTGCTAAAACAAATGTTTCTTTAAGTTATAAGCTGTTTCAGCGGACTATGTTTAATAAAGTAGACCATAATTAATAAGTAAGTTCTGCATGGCAATGACTGCAGCTTCTAAGGGTTAAATGCAAGATAATGGAAGGGAAGGTTTTACTGCCGCGGACTTGTACCAAACTGTAGACCTGTCTGTGCGTGCAGCATCACTTTTTATGAAAGATTTCCTCACCGCTCACTCATGTTTACAGGGGAGGATGTTGTAACTCTCCGGGGCTTTTACACCGTTGCCGCTTTTAGCTGCTCAGTGTGAGCATGTACACGTAACGCTCACGTTAGGAATTGCTAATTCATAGAACGGCCGAGGATGTTTGATTCCCGACCGCCGTTCAGAGCGAAAAAACGGCTGCGGAGCAGTGTCCTTTTTGTAAACGGCCCTGTCTGAAAGCCTGACCTGCTCAGCCCAGCTCTCCTGAAGTGTCCTGTTCTTGTACATTTGTCAAAGTGAAGCGCAAACGGGCATCAGCACAACAGAGATAGATGGCCAGAGAGCTCTCGGGTTGAGGGGTGCGTGTGTACTTCATTTGGAAAAGGCCTGACATGGCGAGCTGTTGGGAATGAAGATAAACGGATGTTTTAGAGCAGCACAGATTACCATGGGTACTGCCGGACACTGGGAGGCTCCCCCAGGAAGAGTGATTGCTGCTCTCATCCCTCTGTAGATGCTAAGCGGTGCAGAGGCGGAAGGCAGATAATATTTGAAGTTTATTGATGAGGAAGGTGCTTGCGTACTTGATTAAGCTCAGAGAAGGTGTAGGACAGGGATCTTTAACAGCCGCGATGTCCTCTGTAGTGAGACCCTCCACAGTGAGTGTGTTTGAAAGAGAGGATGATAAAGAAATGGCTGGAAGCAGATATGGCTGTGGCTTCCTCGCACTTAGCCCATCGCACAGGCATCCATCTCAGCTCTGTCACAAGGGCGTCTGCTGCCCCAGACTGGGAGACGGC
>JBBMFX010000141.1:13845551-13856939 GCA_037832545.1 Rhabdalestes septentrionalis | reverse complement strand
GAGAGAGAGAGAGAGAGAGAGAGAGATAGAGAGAGAGAGAGAGAGAGAGAGAGAGAGAGAGAGAGAGAGAGAGAGATTAGAAAGCGTTGGAATGGCTCTCTGGAGTTGCTTTCCAGCCACTTGAGCTCCATTTCGGCGTGCAGTGAGAAGAATGGGATGACGTGCAGGGACAAAGCTGTGCCATTGGTAAGTCTGTTTGTAATTGAGTTTGTGTGTATCAGTAACGTCTGAGGAGAGGTGTGCCTGTCTCTGTGAGTGTGTATGAGCCTTGCTTGTGTGTGGGCGTGTTGCAGGGTGGTATCGGCTGCATATATGTGTTGACTGTAGCCGCTCATCAGGCTCTGTTGGACTGGGGAGGGCTTCCCTGCTGCGCCTTTAACTAATGGAAGCGGAGTTGTAAAGCGTGACTGGAGCCCCCAGTTCTGCACATGATAGAGCTGTAACAGCTGACTACATTTGACCTACTTCCTGCACTCACATACACACGAAGAGGGAGAGAGACGGAGGGACACAGTGAGGGAGAGAGAGAGAGATAGAGGGTCCGAATGGGCTTGATTATTTCTAGCAGAAGAGCTGACCTACTTGAGGCCATTTTTTTCCCCCTTCTCCAGCCCTTTAGTAGTTTGACATGAGCCGTGCGACAGCCTGGCTCCAACTGTTCGCCCAATTACACACAGCAGTTCCCGAAGTCTCTAACACTGGCCAGTGGACGTGTGGTTATGTCAGTATTTCAGAATCGGGGCAAGACGTCTGTTGTGATTTTGCAGATCAAATGTCAATAGGGACCTTAAACGTACCTTCTGATTTGTCACTTTTGTGTGGTTTTGTGTCTTCATTGGGTTTTTAGGTCTTTAAAATACACTTTGGGCTCTTTTGTATTAGCACCTTAATTCTCAGTGTCTTAAATGAGATATATGGAAGAGATTTCCTGTATTTGTCAGTCTAGCCTGAACAGGTCAGAGTTGAAATAACAGATGTTGATGGAACCCAGTGAAAGAGGTTGTTGCTGTGTTTTAGTGAACATATTACTCCACTTCAGCAGCCTAAAAACGTGCGCCTTCAGGGGGCTGACGCGTTAATGTGAACTCTTAAAAATAAAGTTGTCAGAAAGGATACTTTGAAGCGGTGCCACAGAGGAATCCCTTTTGGTTTCCCTGAATGTCTCTGTAAAGAAGCATCTGTGTAAATGAGTGTGAGTGTGAAGAACCTTTTAAAGACATTCCAAGTACTGTAACCGGTCTACACCGGTCTAGGCTTTTCCTAGAACGGCACATTCAAAGCAAGAACCACTTAGAAACTTTTGTCCTAGTGTAAGTGAGTCTGAGAAGGCGTAACCTGTCCGGCTCCTGTCCTGAAAGTTTTGTGATTTGTGGCGGGGAGGAGGAGGAGGAGAGGGGGGCTGGGAAGCGGCCGTTTCCATGACGATGGCCTTGGTCCAGTTTTCTGCCCCTCCCTGTCTGAGCTTCACTAGCCGCTGTTATTCTAGTTAGGACTGCCAAACGTCTCCTTTGTTGTGCTATCAGTGCTGAGGAAGCACTGACAGAGTGCTTTATTTATGTGCAGGCATGAAGGTCACGCCGGCTAGAGTGGGTGATACACTTGCAGGTTCTTTTTTGAATTGAAGAATGAGTGGATGCCTGATTTATTTAGGAGGAAGTGTTCATACTGAAAAGATCAGAGTCATGTGTTTGATCTTGCAGCTCCAAATATAGTGCCGACCCATTATGGCCCTGAAGTCCTGAAGTCTTGTTGTATGGGTAAACAAAAACACTGAGGCCTTTTAACTGGTTCAGATATACAGAAGATCAACCTGCCACGTTAGGCATACGTATGCAAATGTGAAAGAGGCCATTCGGCTGCACCGATGTTAAATATTAGAGTCAATTATAAATGATGAATTTTAATTTATAGTAATTAACTGCTACCTTTGAGTCCGCAGCCTCTGCAGTGCAATAGTTTTGACCCTCTCCGATAAAGCTGCTTAGTGGACTGTCACATTCGATTATATTAGTAATTCAGTTTTAATCAATTATTTCATTTAAGTGGGCAACTGCTTTTAATTGAGCAATTCTGGTAGCCCTACTCGCTTGCATTCATAAGTGAAATGTACTACAAAATCAAAACCTGGTTGTCAAACAAAGCCCTGCTTCATTTGAATAAAACAGAGATATGAAGACAAGTATAGAAAGACATGTGGTCCCGCTTTTCTTAGGAAGTTAGATAATTAGCATGCAGGGATTAGAACCTGCTCAGTCTAAAACTCAAGGTAACCTTGGTGCTGTAAAAATGAACATGGACTCTTGTTAATGCTTGCAGTGTAAGTGTGAATATTAACAGACAAACAGGTGAAATGTGTTGCAGCTCTCTGTAATCAGGATCCTGCTGCTCACAAGTGAAATTTCCTTCTCAGTCTGTTGTGGTTAATAGCTCACTGCCTCTGCTCTTTTAGAGCTATGCCGAAAGATTTCATTTTATTACATTTTAAACATACACACACCAAAGCCACTTTTACATTTCTCTGTATTTCGAGAGCCAAGGCAGTTCTGATTTTCATTCAACAAACCAGAGTGTTAGACTGAGCTGGCAGTTTTAGCAGAGGGCTTAGAATTAAAATCATTTGGGAATGGGCATAAAATATATCTATATTTTTAGACTATGAGAATGTACTATGTTTCATATATTACACACATCGCTTTAGGTCATAGCTAGAGCAATTCATGATCCTTAACCTTTTGCAACCGAAACCTTCTGCAGTTGAAACGTTTATGGAAATGATGGAGTGGTTAAACTGTACAAAAGAACAGGAAGTGGCTGCATCATATTTTGTCAAAGAGAAATGGTTGTTTGACTTCAAACGGTTGTTTAAATCTAAAGTGTAGTGTGGAAGTGGGAGTATGCTATATTTAAGAAATAAAGTGGCTCCCAAAAGCATTCCAAATGCAGAAAGAATACCAGAAGAGCAACAGTAATATTTATTTAATAAGTTCTTTTTGAAATGATTCGCAAGAACCCGTGTGGTAAATATAGCTTCTGTTGTGTTGCTTCCACAAGAATTCATACGGAACAGAGACCAATATTTGAAGAGGTTGTGCCATTTCTGCCGGTGTGAGGGTGGTTTATGTGGCAAAATTTTGATGCAGATTTCAGGCTGTTGATACATGGCTGCAAAGAAACTATTAAAAAACGATTAAAGTTGCAAATTAGTGTCTAGTATTTTCACTCTTTGAGTGGTGCAGCTCATAGTAACAGCAGGTGAGAAATATGGAGTGTAACAAGTTTTGTTACAACTGTTCTCACAGCTGTGTGACTTGGTAGTTACCATGTTAGGCAGTTGAATCAGGTAAGAGGTTACTGGCAAATATGTGGCTTTTCATTAACCTCATTAATGATTAATGATTATTTTCCCGGTCAGGATTGAAGTCAGCTGCTTGAAATTCCGTGTTGTGGCATCATGTGATTATTGCTGTTTTCATAGGCCGTCTCTAGAAACGTGTAGCTGAGGATCAAAGTTTCAAGTCAGTTGCTGAAGGCTTTTAACATTTCAAGAAAGTTGTGCTGTGTAAAGACATTCACGCAAAGAACATAATTATTATACTAAGAAAATCTGCTAAATAGAGAGACAGACAAATGCTAGATTACAGACTCTTACAACATCCAGAGGTGGAAAATTCTGCCTGGAAATCTCTGCAACTGGTTTAATCAGTCACAGAGTGGATTTTAGTCCTTTCTTAGATGGAATTTTCTTCCTCTGATGATATCTGACAAATGTGCAAGCAACCTGGAATATTTCTGCAAATTTTGTCCTTTTATCAGAGCCTCTGCAGGGCCTAACTTAGTATTACCCCAAAGAGCGCATAGAGTGTTCACGGGCCTGATGGGCCTCACTGATTCACTCATCAGGGAACTGAGTTCTTCTTAATATTGTCATTGTTGTTCTGACGTTGCCTTGCGAGTAAAATGTTGAATTTGAACCCTACAGAAACCAACACCTGCAGGAGATGTCAAAGTGACTCAGGTACTCTTCTGTGTTCTAGCATCATTTGGCTTGTGTGACACATCCAGTGGAGAGCTCTTTTTCTCCCTCTGCCTCTCTCTCCTGCCGTCGTCACTCCGGACATTCATTTCTTTCTTTCTTTTTTTGTTTGTTTGTTTGTTTGTTTTTGTTATTCATCTGTGAGCAGTCACAGGAGCTGAGTCACAGTGACGCAGACGCTTTCAGTGTGCTTCCTCTCTTGCGGAGGTGTTTGTGTGGCTCATTGGCTGCTAAATGGGCGTCCATACTTGTATCACAGAAGCATGTGCTGCTCAGTTATGTTTTGATCATATTTCCTAAAGGCCCTTCTCCACTCACCCAATACTACAGTCCAGTAATTAGAACTTGTCTCTTTACTTATTTTATTACATTGTAATATGTTCAAGTGAAGCCTCCATCTGTGTGTCTTCCACGTCTGGGGCCAGCCTGTGTGTTGTTGGTGCGCTGGTCATTTCCTTTTTGTGAGTAAGTCTTATTCCATCATAGTTACTCACTTCCACTGTACTTGCCTTTGTAAAAGCAATGCAGTCTGTCAGTTTAGGCAGTATTGAGCTGAGATTCTCAAAAAGACTGAAGCTGCAGAAACCTTTTCATTGGCAGTAGAAAAAAAAACAACCCACGATGAGAGTTGTTGGTGGGAAAAGCCATTGCTGTTCCTCTGTACTTGTTAGAAAGAAATGTTCTTCTTCTTTTGGTTAAAAAGCCTCGAGTTGACATCTGTGTTTATATGTAATTGTTCATATGTAATTAGGGCAGGGATAGATTTTTAAAAAATCAATAAACCAGAATAAAAGGATTGTTTTTTTTATATATATATCGATACAATTGGCTTAACAGTGACTTTTAGTATATCTGAACCAGTTTTAAAGCCAAAACAAGAGCTAGTTTAATAGGCAAAAGCAAGTTTTGAATGACACTGAAGGAGTCATTCACATCAGAGCACGTGTTTGCTCATAGTTTGTTAACACTTAATAATGCCAGAAGTAGAACCTCCAGCTTCACTACATCCAAACACAGTGCATCATCAGAGCTGCCTGTGGCTGTGGTGTCTGCATCTTTAAAATATGTCACCCATTACTGCTCAGTGAATCCTTTTTGTTTGTTGGTTGCGTTCTTTGAATGAATGCTTATTTGAAAAGCGAAAGTTTTAATTGTTTTACATTAGGTCTGCAGTTTATCTGCAAAAATTGATGTCGTTCGAAAAGACGTCCTGATCAAACATCATGACATCATGATACACACACAACAGTGTCTTTTGTAGGCACATGAATGTGTCCTGGAATTAAGAACATAATACATTTGAGCACCTATTGACACTGGACTTTTAATCTTGTAGTGGCCAGTGGGCACTTCCACCCCTTACACATGTGCATGTTGTTTACGTGTGTGTGTGTGTGTGTTTATGTGTGCACAGTGCTGGAGAGAGCTATTTTGAGCAGTTACATTAGTGGCCTTAGAGGGGGTCAGTATGTGACCCACTGGCCTCTGCTGGGGTTAATAGATCCCGTGACGTGCGGCCAGACTCCACTCAGGATCAGCCCTGCCCTTAATTAGTATGTAGGCTTTCCTCGTAAGGCAGGACCTGCACAGTGTCATTAGTTAATAGCAGAGCACTGCTGCGAACACACTCTTGCTGCTCCCTAACACGCAGCCGGGACCTCTGTGCATTCATACCACAGACTGGGTTTTCTCTTTTCGATGTGGAACGCATTAGTGCACGTTAATTGAGTCTATAGCATTTTGAATAATAGCATTGAAACATAGTGAGATTATCATAGAAGTCTATGAGGCAAGTGTGTGCATGCAAAGCCTATAACAGTGTCTAAACCTGGTCCTTAACACTACATTAAATAAAAGATGGTGACTGAACCAGTTTAGTTTATTGGTGCTCCATTGCATAAGCATGCCATTCACAGCTGCAGTGACATTTGGAATTCATAGAATCAAAAGTGAAGTCATTCTGATTTTTTAATGAATGAGTGGTAACTGTGGACTGTTTGCCTGCACTGCTATAATTGAGCTTTTGCAATTTTGAAACTGACTTCGTTTAAAGAGACTTTCTTTGCACAAGTCAAAACCTGACCCTCAGATTTTCAGTCTAATCTCAGAGGAATAACTATCTTGCAACACGCTGGCTTTTCAAAACATGCAGTGTCTTAATAAGCCAAAACCTTAATAGCAGTTGCTGTTATGCTGTAAAATTAGGCTTGGATTCAGTATTATACAAACTTTTTGTTTATTGTTTTTTTGTATTATGTGAGTTCATTTTTGTCACAGATCCAAAATGTTTATCCACTAGCACTGAGAAAGTTAGTAATAAAATGATAAGACTTCTTTCAGGACTTTTATATGGCAAATACTCCAGAATCAGCTCTTTCTGAAACTAGCATCTAAGAGATTTGCACTTGTCCATGTGGTCTGGTATTACTGAGTATACAAATCTTTAGCGAAATCTCCCTCTCTTAGCGTGGGGCTGGGGAGTTCTCCTAAGCAGCTTATACTTGCCTGGGAAAGACCTGCATTAACAGATTGAGGAATTTAGAATGGAGGAATTTGGGCTGAATTTCCCAAAATTAGGCACACTTACAAACACACGTTTATACACCGGCGCACCGGCGCATCTCAGCGATGCATCCAGGATCTGTAAGTGGTGTATAATCTTTACTCGTGTTTTGTGTGTTAGGCATTCTGTATACACATCCACTGTTTTGTTTACACACACTGAAAAGTCAAGTGCTGAAATTACGCGGCCTGCAAAAAAGTCAACAGCCTCATATATCATTACTCTGATCACAGCTGCCTGAAAACAACACCCCAGTGTAATGGAAGCTGTCATTATGCTAGAACATTTCAGTCATCTCTTTAATAAATGCATGTATTGATTTTAATCCGTCAGCAGCACGCATGGCTTAAGGGCTGGCGTGATCTCTGTGAACGGTGCAGCCATGTGGTCATGACGAGGGAGTAGTATATGCTCTGTACACACAGAGAAGCACGACAATTGTCCAGCTGAGTGGTCAGCAGAGCGCTCTCGTCTGCACAAAGAAGCAGAACAGGAATTGTCGTAGAGGATTACAGGAAATGCTCATTTGAATATAGAAGATATTCATTTGCATTAGACAAGTAACGTCTGGATTTTCTAGAGTTTCTAACCTGGCATGAATATTTATGCTTGCTTCATGTGAATTAATACATCCATCAAACTCTTTTTTGCCTTATCCTCAAAGACACTGAACTTTACTATAAATAAATTTTAAAGTCGTATGAAAATTCTGGCTGCCCTTTACACTCCATGGCAATTTTTATGGGGCATGGGCCAGCAGAAATGCTTACAAAAATAAAACCAAGAATAAAAAAGGAATTAATGTACATTACAGTTCAAAATATTTTAACTGTATCATTTCAGATATGAAGTTTCTTACTTGAAGGCAACCAGTGAAGGCAGCACGACTTCATAATTCTTGCACAGCTCTTTATACCCTAATCCTCTTTTCCTCAGCCTGCCTCTTCACATGCAGGGGCGTAATACACTCATTGAGTAAGTAATGGCCAAGATGAAGATGCTGCACTGGGTTTGGCATGGTGGGCCAGGTGCTCTGGCCGGGGTGAAGTCTTCGATCTGATACAGCCAGACTGAGATTATAGAGTCAAGTGGAGTCCTCCACTTTGATGGCTTTGTTCGTTTTGGCCTCTGTCCATTACACCACCATCCATTTGTTCCATCTCCCGTTTTATTAGCGATGGAGAGGCTATGCCGTAATTAAAAAGCTCATAATGAGGCAGTGAGAGCAGTAAAAGAGGGGGATCGACGCTTGGACTGGGCTGGGCTGGGCTGAAATGGGGCGCTGGCAAGACTGTGCTGAGCAGCCTGTGGGACGGAGGGAGGCACACATACTTTGGGCAGATTTGGAGGTGATTTGTGTAACCAGGGCGACCTGGTCCTCTGCAGACCCGCATGTTTTGGGGATTTACACCGGTCAGCGGGAGGGATGGACAGGCATCAGCCCACTAAACCACACTGCAGAGCCTCTTAACTGGGCATAGGGCAAACACAGAGAGACGGCTACAGAAAGAGAGATGCTTTGGGTCATTTCTTTGGCTTGTACTGCCAGTTGTCTGGAGTGACACAGGCTGTTGTCCTTACTCTAAGACTGTTCCAGGCTGAAAAAGTGATCTGCCACCTTCAAGAATAGCGAGCCATGTTTCCCAACAGTCACAGTGAGATGAGTCTTCAGTAGAGTAGTAACGCTGAAATCATTGAAGACCTTCGCTTAGAAACTCTCAAGGCTGACTGTTGCCAAAGCTCTGCACACATTGCAACATGTTTGGAACCTGTACCTCCAAAACAATTGCTCTTCTTGTTTTAATGAGCTGTGTGTGAGAAATAATAAACATCAAATTGCAACAACATGAATTCTAAAAGTGATCAGCTATGTGTAGCTAAAATTATTATTGACACTTACTGAACGGTAACATATCTATGTGTTATTAGGTCCTAATAACTGGATTGTTCTCCTGCTTTGCAGCTTTCATAAAGACTCACTGAACAGTACTCTTGTAAACAGTGGCATATAATGGCAGAAACAGTCCTGTTTGGTCTTGAGGCTCTGTGTCTGACTGGTGCTTGCCTGGCCCAGTGAGAGCTGTGCTCTGTGTCTGCTCTCTCTGCCCCCTGCTGCCACTGTCTCAGCCAACCCTTCCAGCCCTGCCAGAGTGGAGCCCCACAAACATACTGCTGTAGACCAGAGCACCACACTCAGATTTAAATGAAAGGAGCACACAGAATCCATTAGCTCCAAGCACCATGATATAGCAGTAAACCTGCAAATTATCACCACGAGAGCCATGTAAGTTCATGTAAAAAAGTTGATTTAAAATTATCGTGGACAATTCATGTTGGTCTATTTGCCATACAAATGCAAAAGAGGATAATATTAGAGGATTAATATCCCATATATAAAAGAGAAACCTTGTTTTGTTCCATCAGTGATGAAATGCAACCATTAAGCACAACACAGCACAAACAATCCTGCACTGATTTTCATGCTGATACAGAGCCAGCAAAGAGCTCCATGCTTCCTCTTAACGCAAAGCCATATTGCCCACTGCCAGTTCACCAGTACACAACCCACGACTCTCACTGGAGCAGGTCACTGTGGCACAGCGAGGGAAGGAGAGAGCAGCACTTGAGGAGAGGAGATCGGGACGAGAGGGAAACGGAGGCATGTTTTGTTGCTCAGTGGCTAGAGAGGTCATGCCGAATTACCGGATGGAGAGACAGTCAATTTACAAACACAGTACAGATGAAAACTAGCTGGAGGTGTTGCAGGGGGGAGAGGAAGTTAATGTTTGTCAGGAAAAATGGAAGCTTTATTCAAATAGGCGAGGGTGTTGTTGAAGGTGTAGGGCTGATTACCCTAAGTGTGGGCTGTTTTTGAGAGAATGTATTGGCTGAACTGCAGGCAGGAGTACTCTTGCTCTTTGTTAGGTGTGGGAGGCACGCTAGGCGGGGGACTACAGAGGGGAATTGGCAGGCAGTGGCTGGCTGTAACCTGTCATATGAGTTCTAAGTTGGTCTTTTGTGAGAAAATAGCAGTTGCCAGCATGCAGAGGTGGTGATTTAGCAGGGAGATAAGCTCTCTGTAATGGCAGGGTGGAATAATTCTCATTTAAGTAGGTGGGTGATTCCAGCCTCTCGCTCCAACCCTGCTGGGATGGCTTTCACGCCTGTCGTGTGGTAAGCAGTGCTCCCTTTCAAACAGACCCCTTTGATATGTGTACACGTACACGCTCTGACTGTGATTGCATGTCTGAACCTGGAGAGAGTCAGCTGCTATTAGAACAATGAAAAACATGAATTTAATGAATAAAGGGGCTATTATTCCATACACACACTCAACTACTGAATATTATGACAATTACTTGAGTAATGATATACACAACAGTTATTACAGCAAACAGTTCGTTTGGTTTTATATATGTGAAATATGTGATATCTCTAACTATATACATGCGGTCGGAAGATCCTGCTGGTGTGAATTTTCATTCTTTCAGTGACACACATAAGTCAGATGTACACCGGAATCCGTCAAGATCAGATATTGATTTTGCTTGGCAATGACCAATTTATTATTATTTTTTTGCTGTGACTATCTGTGTGTTAATTACATGAAGGGATACTGTCCCCTGTATTTTGGGGATGGAAGTCGTTTTGAATAAAAGTATCTCTTAAACATCGTAAAAGTAAATATTTAATGTAGTGTATGATAATGCAGATGAGTGTATTAGAATGCTGCTGCTACACCTGTACCGAAAAACTGTCCCATAATTTAGCGTTGTCCTAAATAGCCACTTGGCTTCAGCATTTGATAGACTTCATTCACGTATTTGAATACACAACTGATATACACCTGCACACTCACACACACACACACATATATATATATGTGTGTATTTTAAGTGGTACAATATCTGTATTTGTTTAAAATGAGACATGTTTTGAGCAACCTCTTATTCTTTAAGTACATTTGAATATTTAGTATAATATTTGTTAGAGTATTTGAAATGGAATGAATTAGATAGTTCTTGCTATATCACAGCACTAATGTATTGACTACAGAAAGGTCAAATGGAAATCAGTGTGTGCGATAAGCTGAGATGGAGGTGAAAATGTGCTCCGTGTGCGTGATCCTCTCTGTCTGTCAGACGCGTATTTGCTCGTTTACATTCCCCTAGCATTAAGGGCACTGGAGACAGCTGAGCAGTCTTATTAGTCATTACTGGCTGATCAATACAGGGAGGAAAGGGCCAAGGCAGACGTCTGTCTCTGAGCACCATAGAGAGAGGGAGAGAGAGAGAAAGGGAGGGAGGGAGAGAGTGAGAGAGAGAGAGTGAGAGTGAGATGAGGAGCGAGTGCACTCAGCCACTCATGCTGGAGCTGCAGTCTCCCCAGACAAGGAGAAAAAGACTCTTTAACACCACCTCCTGTGTTGAAATAAGCGTACGGGGCATTTCTTATTCTACCGTCTCCGTTGAGGGGTCTCTGGGAAGAAAGGGGGGTATTGTTCCAAAGGATGAACTCATTTTGGATTAAAGGGAATTTTTTATGTGGTCCCTTTGCAGAATCTGTTTGATGGTAAAAGTAAGACCGCAACAGTGAGGCAGTTCATGGCTTTTGTTCGTGCTCCGCCTGTGTGGTACAAGTTACGATAAGAATGTGTTTCTAATTCTCCCCATAGTCACTGCTCACAGGTGTGTGTGTGTGTGTGTGTGTGTGTGTGTGTGTGTGTGTGTGTATGCATGCTTGTTTTTGGATGTACCGTAATCTGCACAAGTCTTGACCCCATCCTCGTTTC
>JBBMFX010000141.1:13833766-13844486 GCA_037832545.1 Rhabdalestes septentrionalis | reverse complement strand
CTCTCTCTCTCTCTCTCTCTCTCTCTCTCTCTCTCTCTCTCTCTCTCTCTCTCTCTCTCTCTCTCTCTCTGTAGCTCTGCTGTCGTCCTGGTGCGAGGAGCTGGGTCGGCTGCTCCTGCTACGGCACCAGAAGAATCGGCAGAGCGAGCCCCAGGGCAAAGTGCCCATGCAGCCGCCCATGAACTCCATGAAGCCCTCGCTCTCCCACAGGTCAGTGCTCAATGGCTAGACAAAAGCCCAGCTCTGCAGACGGCTAGCCTGCCTCTCACTGGACCGACTCCAGGCACTGTGACAATCACTGCTCTAAACCTGTTGACCCCAGAGCTGCAGCTTCAGCACAGGGCCACAGTGCTAAATTACAGCTGTTCTTGTAACGTGTTATATTCTTGTCAGAAATGAGCTATCATCTTAAATGCAGTGCACTTGAACTCCTTAAAGTCTGCCCTTTTACTTGGCCCCCTCTGTTACCACCAGCTGCCTGCACTCATTTCCAAGACACCAGCAGTCAATGCTTTGTCGGCCATGCTGTGTAAACATTGAATCAGTGCTCACTATCAGTGCCATCTACCAATCTCTGGACTGCAAGGCAGGAAAAAAACATTTAAAGATGCTTTATTTTTATTTAAACTTTGCTCTATAAAAAATACTAAATGATTCCACTCGGTGGACTTGTTTGTTGATAGAGTGCCAGAGTAAGGGCCTCTGGGGTGTCCAAGCAAAGGAGAAGCACTGGCTCAATGAAGTTATGTTTAATAGAACAGTCTGTGCTCTGGGCCCAGGCCTGAGCCGTGATTGGTTGCCAGGGAAAGTCTCCCTGGCGAATCCTACAGCTTGGGTTCTATGGGAAACAATGTCCGCCATTCAGTGGAGAATTCTTCCAGAAGTCAGCAAACCTCCCTGTAGCTGCCCTTTAGTGCTTTAGACCCCAGTTTACAGAGCTGGGATATGAACTTCCTGCTCTCAGATACAGTACAGGGAATTTATATGCCCACGTAGGCTTGATGATGTGATGTTGTTGTTCATCTTTCAGTGATGGGTCCTTTCCATACGACTCCGTTCCGTGGCAGCAAAATACCAACCAGGCCCCAGGCTCATTGTCGGTGGTCACAACCGTGTGGGGGGTTACCAATACATCACAAAGTCAGGTGAGGCACAAAAACAACTTGTACTAATGTGCTAAATGCTCCCTTTTGAACATTGCTGTCCCACTATTAGTAACATGGACAGCTGAAGGTTTTGTAATCCTGTTGTTTTTGAATCAGGTATTGGGAAACCCCATGGCCAACAGCAACAACCCTATGAACCCTGGAGGCAATGGAATAGGGTCCGGAATGTCGGCCAGCAACCCGGGGATCAACTCGCCTCAGTTCCCTGGCCAACAGCAACAGTTCTCAGCCAAAGGGGGCTCCAACCAGGCCTATATGCAGCAGGGCATGTACGGACGAGCAGGGCACCCCGGAGCTGGAGGCTTCAGTGGGAGGTGAATGTTCAAAGCCCTGCACTGACAAATCAGCAGAACAGTCCCAGACACACTGATGGGAAGATACTGCCCAAAGAGAAGAGCCTTTCCATGCTCGATTCCATGAGAAATCCAATAAACTTGGGCAATGAGTCCTCCATTAGTGATATTCGATATTTGATTATGATGCCAAGCCAACACTTAGCTCAGGGTTCGCAGTCTTCCAGGAGTTTTCTCAAAAGAGATGAAATCACCTTCACATAGTGCCAAGCAGACAGAGAGTGGAATGATTAAATAGATAGTATCTAAAGATCTAATATACAGAGACAATGACATCAGATGTTTTTTAATCCGAAAGGGAGGCTTTCTTAGATTATGATTATTGACTTTGATATAAGTGTGCCAGTAACTAAACTGGTGTTTGGTTTTTCTCAGCTACCCGGGTGGTCCAAACGCTCCAGGTGGTATAGGCATGCCCCCTCATACCAGGCCGCCATCAGACTTCACCCAGCCTGCCGCTGCTGCCGCTGCTGCCGCTGTTGCTGCCGCCGCCGCCACTGCAACGGCTACTGCCACAGCCACAGTGGCTGCTTTGCAGGAGACCAACAAGGACATGAACCAGTATGGCCAGGTGTGTGATGTTCACACAGCCCCAGTGCCCCAAGTCCTGTTAATCCATCTGCTCAATTATCCACTAATCTCCCTTACTCTTTCCTCCAGATGTGCTCCTCGTTTCAGATGGGACCCACACAGGGCTATAACAGCCAGTTCATGAATCAGCCTGGACCCCGGGGCCCACCGGCCATGGGGGGAGGCATGAACCCAGCTGCCATGGGCGCCGGCATGAATAGCTCCAACTTGAGCGGACCACCAATGGGTATGAACCAGCCTCGGGCCCCAGGGATGGGACCCTTTGGGGGCCATGGGCAAAGGATGCCCCAGCAAGGCTATCCTGGCCCCAGGCCCCAGTCCATGCCCATGCAGGGCACCAAGAGGCCCTATCCCGGGGAGGTGAGAACACTCTCAATCAACTGTTTTAAAAATTCTCTTGTGGTTTCCCAGCTTGTCTGACATACTAAAAGCTGGAAAATTGGGCAGAAGAACAAACTTCAATATATAATCAATTTTATATGCCTGTGTACATTTCTATGTACCGTTCACATTGATAAGATGTAAGCGAGAAACAGTGAAAAAAAGTTTTTGCCACACTATTAATTTGTAACTGTAAAATTGACTTTGTCTATAAATACTTCAATCATTCTTTAAATTATTATTTGCTTTTACTGTCCCTAATAATGCTATTAGACTGTTGGAATGATTGTGATGAAAATTCTCTCTCTTTAGCCCAACTACGCGGGCCAACAGTTTGGACCTAATGGCCAGTTTCCCAACCAGCAAGGGCAGTACCCCAACCCTAATGGCTCCAGAGCATTGCCCTCACCCAATTATCCTGGTCAGAGAATGCCAGGCCAGCAGGGCTCAGGCCAGTACCCTCCTTCAGGAGTGGCCATGGGCCAATACTACAAGGTAAATATAACAGAAAAGGAAATGTAGAGCTTCATGTTTCTCATTTTTCAGACTGCAAAACAGAGAGTGTTTTTTTTTTCTCCAGCAGGAGCCATTCAATGGGCAGAATAACAGTTTCTCTGGAGGTGGTTATTCTTACACTCAAGGCAATGGGGTAGGCTTCCCTTTTCATACCCTTTTGTGTTTTCTTAGTGTGTAATTTCTGAGCAAATGACCTATAAAGAAATACATATGTGCTAAGGATTATGTACGAATGCAGACTTCAGAAATGAGCATATATATTAAACTATTTTTTCCCTTCTAGCCTCCTCGGCAGGTTGTGAACTACCCTCACTCACCAGTTCCTGGGAACCCCACACCACCCATGACTCCTGGAAGCAGTATCCCTCCATACCTTTCACCCAACCAGGATGTTAAGCCTCCGTTTCCTCCTGACATGAAACCAAACATGACGTCCCTGCCTCCACCACCGAGTGAGTGCCACAGACATAACACCTCAAATCTGTTCGATCCTACTACTTGTCTCTTTATTAAGCACTCAGTCAGAGTCAGAACACCCTAGACAGCCCTTTGATCCTTTCAGTACCTTCAGCTGGGTGAGAAAAAGTCTCAGCGCTCATTTATCTTACCTCATTCATTTTTCACATCCTCTCCGAAGGCATTCATAATGCATGGATTTGAGGGAGAAAGTTGAAACTATGTGACCCCAAAGGCGAAATTTTCTGCAAATCCCATATGCCTGTTAAGAAGCACAAATGAACACTCTCCCAAACAACAGTGTGTGTGTTTGTGTTGTTGTGGTGTAGTTGTGTGGCCCTCTCCTGATATCTGTCTATGTAACCTCAACCTCTCTCCTTCGGGATTTTGTCTCTTGCCAGTGCCTATACTGAACTCGTAACAGTGTGCTAATGATGTGTGTTGCTTTTAGCTAACCCCAACGAGGAACTACGGCTGACCTTCCCCGTGCGGGATGGGGTGGTGCTGGAGCCTTTCAGATTGGAGCACAACCTGGCCGTCAGCAACCACGTCTTCCACCTGCGGCCCTCCGTCCACCAGACCCTCATGTGGAGGTGTGTGTTTGTGTGTGAATATATTTCGTGATGGTTAGTGCATGGTTAGATTATTAGTTGGTGACACTGCTGTCCCTTACAAAGTAGAGTGGTGTCGTTATGATTAACCCAGTAGTTATTCCACATCTGGAACATGGTTTTATGCCTTTTTATGCATTTTTATTGAGCGTCTGCGGAAATACATAAATGTAAATGTAGATGGACAGTATTTGTAAATGTGGGTTCCAATATAATATAAACCACATTTTAAATACACAGTTTAAATAATATTTTGGATGATATTTAGGTACATTTAGTTAAACCTGATTTTGTACCTAGGAAGACCCTGTGTAAGTGTGCTGAGCATACTTATATAGAATATATATAAGTATGAGGAGAAGCCTGTTTGCTGAAACAAAACCGTTGCAGGTGCTCTGTTACATCATTCAAATACAGTGGGAGATTTCCAATACCAACAGATGGCCTCAAACCTGTGCCAGTACACTTTTCATTGATAAAAAGACTGCATTTGCTGGTGTCTAATCTAGTTCAAAGTTCTTTATACAAGACTATGCAGTAAATGTGTCAAACTTTTCAAATGAATTTAAATGTTAATGGATTGTTTTTGTCATTTCAAGTGTAAATGGATTGTTTTTGTCAGGTCTGATTTGGAGCTCCAGTTTAAGTGCTACCACCATGAGGACCGGCAGATGAACACCAACTGGCCGGCGTCGGTGCAAGTCAGTGTCAATGCCACACCGCTCACCATCGAAAGGGGTGACAACAAGACCTCCCACAAACCCCTCCACCTAAAGCACGTTTGTCAGCCAGGAAGAAACACCATCCAGATCACAGTCACGGCCTGCTGCTGCGTGAGTACAGCTACACCGCACTTAATGGCAATGTTTTTGAATAATGCATCATCTCTCATATTAATGCCAGTGCTCGAGCACTCCTGTGCAACATATTATACTAAATGAGATAGCACTGATTTGCTTGAGCAGCCTGCTTGTGTATGATCCTCCACAGTGTGTGTGTGTGTGTGTGTGTGTGTGTGTGTAAATTTGATATCAGTTTCATGGTCTTCCGCTGGAGAAGCAAACGGCACTAAGGACCCATCATTATCCCACAGCACTAACATAGAGATTTGATGGTGTGGGGGGCACACTGGCATATGTTAACACGTGTCTGCTCTTGTTCCAGTCACACTTGTTCGTGCTGCAGCTCGTGCACAGGCCATCAGTGAGATCCGTCCTGCAGGGCCTGCTGAAGAAGAGGCTCTTGCCTGCAGAACACTGTATCACCAAAAGTAAGAGAACATTCAGAGAGCATAAATGTATTCTTTGTGTGTGTGCGTGTGTATGTGCATGTATATATTTAAACAGTGATCTTATAAATATCCAATAATGCAAAAAAATGAAATATTCAACCCACAGAAAAACCCTCAATACACTTTAAGAATGTTCATTTAAGTGACCTGTTATATAATCACTCGCATATCAAAATGCAGTCTGCACTTTACACTTCACACTTTACTCAGAAATTAGTTTCAGGAAAAAAAGATAAAGATTATGTAATTTGTTTGAACTGTATGTGGTTTTAGTTTATTTTTATTGGTCTGTTTGTAATGTACAATTACCATCCAGTATATTTATGTAAAAATGTAGGGTTTTGTGAATGCCATTTTTCATCTTTTGTAAAAAAGGAGATGTATGAAAAATGAGTTGAGAAAAACAGTATATGCAAACACTGTGTGTGTCCCATTTAATACAGTCTATCGGCAAAACTGTGTACTGCTTTCTTCTGTATGCTGTCTCTTTTATGTGCTAGTGTGTGACTCCTTTTCTTCTCTGTGTGCAGTAAAGAGAAATTTCAGCAGTGTAGCCGCGTCCTCTGGGAATGCCACGCTGAATGGAGAGGATGGGGTGGAGCAGACAGCTATCAAAGTGTCCCTCAAGTGTCCCATCACGTTCCGGCGGATCCAGCTCCCCGCTCGGGGACACGACTGCAAACACGTGCAGGTAGGCCGTGCGGTGATGTCTGCTGGTTCGGTAACAATGGAGAAAAGGCATTAAAAAGCTTGTAAAAAGGGCTTGAGTACGTGTTATGTGAAAGTGCTTACATTTATTTCTACACACATTTTAACTATGTGCTACTCTATAAACAAATCAGATTTTAGGCCCAAGGAATGTGCATTTTGTTACTGTTCATCATTTCAACTTGCTCATTTCTCCTTTGCAGTGTTTCGACCTGGAGTCCTATCTGCAGCTGAACTGTGAGAGAGGAACGTGGAGGTGTCCTGTATGCAAGTACGTTACAAACCACTGGACCTAATTTTTGATTTAAAATGTGTTTTTTTTCCTTTGGACATAGTTTCATGCGATTCATTCTCTCCTCAGTAAAACTGCATTATTGGAGGGTCTGGAAGTGGACCAGTACATGTGGGGGATTCTCAATGCCATCCAAAAGTATGTGGGAGTGAAGTAAACAACCTTAGAGTGACACAGTTTTTTTCCACCCACGGAACCTATTTCCATCATTTCGGGAGGAGTTCTCATATGTTCTGAATCTTCTGCTTTTCTTCCTCAGCTCGGAGTTCGAAGAGGTCACCATTGACCCCACGTGTAGTTGGCGGCCGGTTCCCATAAAGTCAGAGCTGCACATAAAAGAGGATCCAGACGGCCCTCTGGCCAAGCGCTTTAAGACGATGAGCCCTAGCCAGATGATCATGCCTAATGTGATGGATATGATCGCGCAGCTGGGGCCAGGACCCTCACCTTACACCTCCCTCGCCCCTCAGCACGGAGGCAACAGCACAGAGTACGGGGGCCAAGGTAGAGGTCAGCAGCCCAGTCGGCTCCATCCTTTCACTCCATCTACCTCAGGAAAAATAGCCTTAAACCTTTTACAAGGTCTTTTATTTTCTCTGGGTTTTCCCTGCCTGTTTTTTTTTTTTGTCATAACAGTCAGATAGACTTATGCCTGCAGGATTTTAAAAGACTGACTCATGCACCCCTCGCTCTGTTCCTCTGACTGAGGTAAAGCTTTTTCACTGCTCCACTCTGTTCTCTTTTTTCAGGCAACAGTTACCAGGGCCATGGAAACTTTGACTTTCCCCACGGTAACTCTGGTGGAGGAGCTCCAATGAATGATTTTATGCACGGGCCACAGCTATCCCACCCTCCGGACGTGCCCAACAGCCTCATGGGCCCGGACAAACCCCTCGGCCATGGCATGCCTGACTCGGTAAGAGAGCTGACGTCCAAATCCATCTAGGCTGACGTTAGCCCCAGCTGGTCTCCCACAACCTCACTGCTTTCATTTGAGCGGTGTTTATGTTTAACACTCTGGAACTTTGTTTTTTATTCAGATATGAGCAGTGGACCACACCCATCCTTTTGACATATCACATTTGATCTCCTTGCACACTCTTTGTAGTTTCCATGTGAAAGTTTACGCACTTTGTGTGGAGAACAATTCATTTATCGCTCCATTCAATCAAGTGTTACTTTAGTTTAAGTTTTGTGTGAAGTAGGCTCTATAGACTGTGGCTCTGACATCATCTGCATGGCACTTGCAACACTCCAGACAGTGCGTGTGAGTTTCTGGCTGTCACCTGGGTGCTGGCCCCTGCACCACGCCGCGCACACGGTGCCTCACTGCCTCTCTCTCCTCCCCCTGTAGATGCCCCATCCCGTGAGTGCTGAGCAGTCCCATGCATCCATGCAGCCAGGCATGCACGCATCCCCCCACCCCAACAGCCAATCAGCGCAGCCATTACATCACAGCGGCCCCCCATCCTCCCAGCCCCCACGCCAAGCCCCACCCCCACAGCAGCAGCCAGGTCCTAACAGCCACCCACACGCTGACATGACCTTCAACCCGGCCGCCGAGGGCCAGGTGGGCGGCCAGGGACCAGCAGACATGCCTGAGCCCTCTCTGGATGTGAGTAACCAGACTGCGTAATGTTATGCTTTACTCATTTCTCTGCTCTGTGTGAAATCACTTGCAGGGAACATTGATTCACAAAGCCATGGTTGGCTTACATGCTTTTTGTTCACTCTCGCTGGCAGGTGGTATTGGACATGATTCAATTGGAGAGAAAATGGGGGAAAAATACAAAAAAATCATTTGTATTATGCACCATTTAGGTCTTGTTTGACACACAGGGTTTGATCTGAATGTGTAAATGACTTTTAGATTGAATTTAAATGAAAAATCCTTTAGATACGATGGCGTTATAACATCTGTCAAAACATTTGTCTTGTCTTTTGCAGCTCCTTCCAGAGCTGGCGAACCCAGATGAATTACTGTCATACCTAGACCCTCCTGACCTCCCAAGCAACAGCAACGATGATCTGCTCTCTCTCTTTGAAAACAACTGACTTCCCTAACCCTCCGTCACCCGAGGCACTGATGTGTTTGGCTGTCAGAAGTCGGAACAGCACCCTGAGCACCAATCCAGTACTTTACAAGCGCAAAACACTCTTCCTCCCTCTGCCTCTTACTCGTGTAAATATCTCACTCTTTTATGGACGTCCTTTTCCACACTCGTAAGGCAGCCATGTTGGTTGGCACTAAAGTGATATCTTTCAATACTAATACGAGAAAAAAAGAAACTGTGCAGCTATAATCAGTTCATATGAATATATATGTCACACAGAACTGTATGTGTGCTCACTAGGAAAGTGTTGTAGCATTTTTTTAATTGAGATTTTTTTTCTTTTGTGAAAAGCAAGACCTGAATAGAAAAAAAGAAAAAAAAAAGAAAGAAAATAATCTTCCTGTAACTGGCGCGCGTGTTGTCCACAAGCTCTGAGGTTTGTTCTTCCAAGCTTCACCACCATGGATTCCCAATAATCCCCAACTAGTGTTCTTCGCTGGATGTCTGCACCGTCTGTCTGTCAGAGTCCCTTTGGAAAAAGCACAATAAATTTCATCAAACTGCAACAGGAAGACTGCAAAAAGGAAACGTCAAAGGGAAGAATGCTTGCATCACACTCATGGAGAGGATTTGCATCAGAGTGATCTGGTACCCCCATCGCAGAGACTTAATGGTGGGCTTCACAAGTCCATTGACGCTCATACGTGGAACATATGAATGTGTGTCCCCTCCTAGGAAAACTCCATCAGCTCTGCATATCATGTCGTATCACCATTACTGTTTAGCCCATCATGTTTCATTCAAAACAAAAAAAGTTCCATCATGACAATTCCTTTCCTTTTTGTTTGTTTTTTTTGGGTTGGTAAAAACAATACTGTATGCCTGATTATATGCATCAAGAACCAGCACTGTACCTCCTTCACAAGATCTCTCCATCTCAGAGTGCTGTGGAATCAAACGCAATGGGCAAGGCGATTCATTTTGTAAAGTAAGTAGTAATGCAATCACTTTTTAAAAGAGTAGTGTATAACATCTAAGTGTTATAACATTTGAACCCGCCGCTGTTCCTTCCGGGGTTCTTTCCCCCATTAATGCATGAGCTTAGTCCCTCCCAGGCCTGTGATGTCTTTCGACCCCTCATGACAAGACTGCATACAGTGTGTGTTAATGTGCACTTGTGCCAATCACCCCTTGTTTTAGTGATAGAAACAAGTGTAGACTGATTTTTTTCTTTTCTTTCCTTTTCTTTTTTTTTTCTATTTTTTTTTTTTTTGACGTGTTCCTCTGTCCTGTTTTTAATCAACATTTTAAACATGAACTAAGATCATGTAAAGGATTACGTTTGTTATGCACAATGTATTGTTCATGCTATGATTACTGTTTTTCCCCTGTTGTTGTAACTCTAAATGTACAGTGTATGTGCGTTTATTACAATATGGCCATGTACTACCAAAGTCCTGTGCTGTGGTCGGAGCAGGTGGCCCCAAACATCTTTAGTGAGGTAATACACAGGTTTTATGATGGTTAAGGCATGACATGTCTTCAGTTCCAGCGAGGCATTTGCATAACAATATAGTTATGGTATGGTATTGTAGGGGACAGTAGCTTTTTTTTTTTTTTTTTACTGTAATTTCCTCATTTGTGGACGTTACACGGCTGTGCACTCCATTCTATTGGCTGTGAACCACCAGAAACCACCTTAAACCTCACATTACCCATAGAAAATGCAAACAAACAGTACCTGAAGAAGCAACTGCAGCAATTTGTTAAACCCAGGAGCTGTTGCAGCTCACCTAGAAAACTTCAGACATCCTACCAGACACATCACATTCTTTTATCAAACATACTATTCAACATAGGACTGATTTCAAAGGAATATGCTTTGCCCCTTTCCTTTTTACACCCTCTGTTAATAATCCAAAATGTACTGTATGTTTGCATGATGTGTTCATGTTTTCATGAGCTGTTATTCTGAGTTTGTGCTGTCACTTGTTTGAGCTTACAATTGAAAACCATTCGCAATGTCTTTCGTTTTTGCATATTTACCCAGATTGAAAAACAAAAATCTTTTCCACTTTAAATTATTTTGTATTACACTTTTTAGTGCTCTATTATGTACAGACCTTGTGTTTTGTTTGTTTGTTTGTTTGTTTGTTTTTTGTTCACACATTTAACCCTCCCCCTACAAAAC
The DNA here is from genome assembly GCA_037832545.1 of Rhabdalestes septentrionalis. NCBI lineage: Eukaryota > Metazoa > Chordata > Actinopteri > Characiformes > Alestidae > Rhabdalestes > Rhabdalestes septentrionalis. The sequence goes on along the minus strand of JBBMFX010000141.1, from coordinate 13,833,876 downwards.
AGGCAAATGTTCTCCAGTTGTTATACTCTTGTATATCTTTTTTCTTTTGTTTTGAAAGATGCACTGCCATATTTTCGTTCCCACATTATAGACACACAAACTGAACTGAG
>JBBMFX010000141.1:13820509-13830934 GCA_037832545.1 Rhabdalestes septentrionalis | reverse complement strand
GTATACGTATTTGACGATTCGCAGCAATGTTGCAAATGAAAAACCGATTAAAATACTGCTCAGTCGCTGTTGCTGCGAACAGGCTTCTCTCAGGACCTCCTAAAAACCCGCTCGTGTTCTTGGATATCGCAGCTGACGGAGAGTTCATCGGAAGAATCATCATAGAAGTAAGAATCCCATCGTACCAGCATCTGTGTAGAAATGACACCTGGTTTGTCTGACCTGTGCTTGGTTTATGTGGAATATCATTTATATAGTTAATATAAGCCTAAAGTTTGCCCTGAATCACCTAGCTGTTCTCTTTAATACAGCTTAATGCAGATGTGGTTCCCAAAACAGCAGGTGAGCCCACGTGTTCCATAAAATCCACCAACAGATGTTAAAAATGACTGACCTGGAATACTGAAGAATGACTGAGAATAGATGAACTGTCTCATCTGTCTTTCAGAGAACTTCAGAGCACTCTGTACAGGAGAGCATGGGTTTGGCTATAAAGGCTCAGTGTTTCACAGGGTCATTCCAGAGTTCATGTGTCAGGTATGTATTAGACATTGATAATTGAATTCAGTGTGTCACTGAAATATCAGCATCTTTAGACAAATGTTGCATACACAACAGTGCAGATAAAGACATTGATCAGACATAGACATAGTGAATACATTACCACTATATAAATGCCAATTGCAGCATTATTTGTCCAGGAGATTATCAGTATTTTTTACCAGTCGGGTTAAGTATGAGTTCATGATACCTGTGCCTACTAATTACAGTCTTGCTTAATGGCCATCAGCGAATCACTGTTTTTATTTATTCCTACAGGGAGGAGATTTCACAAACCATAATGGCACAGGTGGCAAATCTATTTATGGGAAGAAATTCTCAGATGAGAATTTCAAATTGAAGCACACTGGACCAGGTGACGTAACAAGCCTTCTACACCCACAGCCTTGACGTAGAAGAAGCTACGTTGACTCAGCCCTTGGGATCATTGTTCCCGCTCTTACGCACTGGCGTTCGGCACATGGGAACATGCTTGTGTATACATATGCTGCTACTTTCTCTTGTGTTATGCCACTAGGTGGTGGTAAGGACTGTAGCAGTGAGGAGGGAAGATTTTGTAATCCACAAGCGCATGACCTACTTTCAGAGCAAGTCAACATCAATGTATCATAGTGCATTTTTGGTGCCAGGGGGTTCCTAAACCAACAAACCCTCTTGATAGATTGATATGGCCAAATAGTGTCGGGTTGTGTAATACTGGCCTGGATGTGATTATAGTCGAGAACCATAACTTACACGATCCAGATGTGTGCCCTCATGCAGCGCTGTAGTCTGCTCTGGTGTTTTGGGTACTTGTTGTGGAGCTTTTGATTATGATGTGGCCCCTAAATCAAATCAAATTTACCGAACTGTTCAAGCTGACATAAAAAAGTCATCCAGAGACATAAATGTCCCAGTAACACACTGTAAACTGAGACCTAACGTTTGTTCATCTTGGTCTTCACAGGTGTGCTGTCGATGGCAAACTCTGGACCGAACACCAATGGGTCTCAGTTTTTTATTTGCACAGCAAAAACAGAATGGTATGCATATAGGGAGGTGACAAACATGTGTAAAACACATTCTGCCCATCTGAAAACCAGACCGCTGCTGTTTTTATGAGGCTTTGTTATTAATGCTTTTATTACTGTGTAGTTATGTAGGCCCCATATATTACATGCCTTATACTCTTTCTTTTTCTTTCTTAGGCTTGATGGCAAACATGTTGTGTTTGGTCATGTAAATGAGGGCATGGAGACGGTGAGGGTAATGGAGTCCTGCGGTTTGCACGATGGAGGAACAGTTAAGAAGATTGTCATCACAGACTGTGGGGAGCTTTAATAATGCAAGTCTGCGCTTTTTAGAACGGACTGTTCTTTAGTTCGCATCCATCTAAAAGGCAAGTGAGTTTAATTTAACGGTTAATACAGCACATGAGTGCAGCTGGATTATAAACAAGGTTTGTTTTTGATGGATTCATTGAAATGTTACCCACCAAAGGCCTTCAGCACACTATGTGGACGTTAACTTAGATATTTTATGCTTACTAAGTAAGCATTTTTTGCATGTGAAATCTAACTCTAATGCTGAGGACAGATTTTTTTTTTTTTACACCTTTGGTTTTGGAAAATCCACACTACATATAGAATATGTAGACCTCCTGAGACCCCTGTAGGAAAATTCCTTGAGGTATTTGGAATAAACTAAATTGTATATGAAACTGGTTGTGACATGTGGAATTTCTCTCAGGATATTTGCATCCTGTACCCATGGTTTTAATTTTTAATGGCTAAAAGGCTGTTTTCCAGATGACGGCTCCTTACAAACCACTTTGTGCTATTCTCTCTCTCTTTCTCAAATCTCTCTCTCTCTCTCTGTGTCTCACACACATTTCTTTCTCTCTATCCCTCTCTCACACTGTCTCTCTCCCTTTCTCTTGCTCTTTTACACTCGCTCTTACTCCCTCACTTTCACTCTCTATTTTGCCCACTCTCTCGCTCCCTCTCTTTCTGTCTTTCTTTCACTCTCTCTCTCTCTCTCTCATTCTTGATTTTCAGAATACAGCATTGAATTTGCAATCATGTCCTTGCCATCATTTCTGGACCGCTCATTCGCGTTTCTAACAGAGTTTTTAAAGTTTCCTGAGATTGATGCCAAATCTTTTTTTAGACGACACTTCCTGACCCTTAGAACAGGATATGACATCATACCTGTAACCATGAAACTTCTCCACCTTCAGCAAAGCTTGCCTTACTATTTACGCCACGCAGGCCTACGCTCATGTTCTAGTAGTTGCCAACCAGTGTCCGATTATATAGACGCCACCACCGTGAGGCTGGATTGAAGTTGGTGGACAAGGTGCAGCTTATCGCACTGATGCTTTATGAAAGTAAATTATGAACCTTTGTGGAAAAACAGTCCTCTCTCCTAAATGAAACCATATGCGAGCTGAGGTCACAACGTTTGTTTGACTTCTCCGATTACAGAGTTGCCATGGAGACCCTCTCGTTCCCTTTCTGTGTGTCTGCATTGTTGTAGCGAACTTCATATAATTCAGGCCTCCACCCTCATGAAGTTTTAGTGATTTGGAATATGTAGCCCAATTACGGAAACTTGGCTTCGAGAGGAAAGGCGCTTCCATTGCCAAGGCCTAACTTTCTCATGTAGCACTCACATGTTTACAATCATTACCAGCAATTAGATGAATGGCTCCCCCCCCCCCAAAAAAAAAGTACATACATCTGTATTTTTTTTTTTACTGTGGCTGTGTAGTGAAGATAAAATAAAAGTACTTCAGTGAAGTGTGCTTGAAGTTGGATCTAAAAGGGAAATCTCTTCCTCTATGTTTTTTTTCCAGCAATATATGAACTTAATGTCAAACTGACAGCCATTCCCCGGGCTTTAAATGTGAATTTCTATTACACAAGCATCACTCCCTAGGACCATATCTAAGCAATAAATCAAGACCATACTGCCTCCCAAGTGGAAGATCTGAGATGGCGAGAGTTTCCCAATTCTCGATGAGAGCCAAAAGCCTATGTTGAAACCTTGAGACACCTATAGCCGGCTCTGACGGAGAAGAGAGAGACACAGCCGTAAAGCATGAAGACCAAAGAGGAGAGTTTAGTTTGAAAGTTTTAATTCAACAAACCCCTAAAAGCACAAAGTATTCGGTTTTTCTAACTAATAAGGCACATATCGGAATGCCGTTTCATGGACGTCGAGCAACAGAGTTGTTCTCTTTATTTTCTAGTACAGTCTTTTTTTTTTTTATCAAGCCCTCTCTGTTGCTCTTTCCAATTCAATAGGATCTCAAATATGTTACAGACATTACGAACAAGAACATAAACATGAGTATCTAACATCACAAGAGAGATTCCATACATTCAGTAAATATGTATTAATTGCTATACCCTAGTAGTGAATAAAGGCATTTTAATTGTAACAGTTATTAGTGAGGTGAACTCTATTTTTGGAGAAATTACATGACTTAATATTAAATAATACATTGCACAAAAATATAGTTCTTAACTCAGTTAAAACACATGCACATGCAAACTCAACTACAGTTCTTTGTCTCACACACTTATTGTAGTAACGTTTAATTTCAACATATCTCAGTATCATTCTTTGCCTTGGCAGCAACTGGTGACATGGAAAAGCTCACAGCTTGATACAGTTTGACTTACAGTGGTGTGAGTCAGTCTTGCGTCCAACCTTCGCTGTTACACCGTTATTGCTTTCCTAGAACTGCTATTTCAAACATTTGTGCTATTCAGCAGACACGTATGATGATCTTCATAGGCATATTAAAGCACTTTCCTTGGGTAAAAAGTTTCTATATATATTCTCCTACTACCTAAATGAGCAAAACACAAATAAAATGGCTTGTAAGGGCATGTAATAATTATGTACCAACTAACAATATTCTACGGAGACATCAATATTTCCTTCATAGTGTAGTTCTGTTGCATTTTATACAAAAAAAAGAAGATATTGTTAAAAAGACCTTCCATAAATATTTATTTCTGCAGGATATAACCTAAGATCATTGTAAAACAACGTTTAAAAACTCCCAGCTCTTTTGCATCTCAGCGATCTGCCCTTTTTTTTTCTCTTTCGCATAGACGATTTCAATATCGCATTTTCAAAATAGCTAACTTGAAAATGATGGCCGTCGAATATATACACAATATGAGCGATAAACTTGTATCTTTTATAGGGAAAAACGAAGGAAGAAGGAAAAACAAATATCAAATTTCCGATTGCAAAATTTTCAACATCTATACTGGTTTCCAAAATACACATATCTTTCATAGAAAATAAGTTTACACTGAAAGTGAGCTATAAAAGTCAAGTATAAGTAATTCAAGACAAACACATGCGTGAAAGCACTTGTATTGTAAAAATGCGTGTACACTCTGTCACTACCTCCTATGGCTCCAGCCCTGTCTGGCTGCAGGAGCAGAACAAGCACGTCACAGGGCTTAAACACCTCCAGAGACAGACGGAGAAAGTAATTCCCATCTGAGCCGCGGCAAGCTGTGGGAAATAGCTGAGCCGTTACAATATGCTCCTCATCAATACTACTTCAGTCTGAGAGACTGCCTAAGAGTAGATATTCACGGTGCTGCTAATTCATAAGGGACCAGGGAATAAACGTAAGGAACCATAATAAAGCAGTGTAGCTTCTTTTTTTTTTTTGCACATTACGGCTGCAAACAATCAATTCAATTGATCCCAGGGATGTGGGGGAGATAGTTTTGTGCTAAGCTTTTGAGAATCAGCAGCGGTTTCACTGAACTCCTTATTCTTTACTGAGAAAAAAGCACAGCCTCTGGCTGATCTCCGACCACGGTGTTAATCAAAACTCAGTATAACGCCTTCCATCCTAAATGAGGCTGGAAGTGAGGCTTGGCATGTAACAACGTGTGCACAGAGGAGCTATTAGCAACAACAGTCCACATAAAACTACATTTATTGAGTAATGAAGGAGCTCTTTTAGAAGGCTAACACTCACGAAACAGGACGACCTGTTTTGCAGAGAGCTGTGCTGCGAGACTGATGGTGCCGCTGATTCCTCAGCGGCGGGCTACAGTCTGATTGGATTTGCCATCAGGAAATCAAACATAAGGTATCCACAGCTCCTAACGAAGGGAGGGAAATATTAGTTGGTTCTCTGTTTTCAGTGCTAATGGGTTCGTTACATGGCTGCCCCATCAATTCACATCTTAGTCCGGCACCTACCAAAACTCCCCAACTTTTCACATCATCATTACCATCACCATCTAAAGCATTTTGGACTCAACCCTTCAGACATGGTTTGCTTCTGCATCACACAGTTTTGTCTCTATAAATCAGACAAACACAACACAAAATATATGAGGTTATGACTTCTGATGTTTAGTAAACAATTATACTCATCTATATACCAAGACATGGGTTTCACTTTATATGTACATCTAGGCTTACAAACTTGACAAGACAATATTCTGCCCTCAATAACTTCTGTCAGCAAACGCTTTACGAATGTGTCTACAAATTACCTTCGTTATACAAAATAAAGCTACATTTAATGTTATACAATATCGTTTGCTCTTTGATCACTGTCAAATGTGACCAATTAGTATGTAGTGTAATCGCTTAAGAGCAAATCTTCTAGAGCGAGAGGTAAACTACAGTATATCCTTCGATAATTGATCTTTTGATCGCACAAATACATTTTTATATCTTTTTTTTTTCCTGTGATAAATTCTCTACACTATGCTACATTCTTCAAATGCTTTCAAAATGTCCTGTGTCCCATGACCAATCGTTTTCAAAACCATTTTGTCACTTACAGACCTTTCCAAAGACATTTCAACATAACATACTTTGTCCTTTTCTCACTTTTTAGCCAAATGTTACCTCCCCTCCTCCTAGACAGGCCATTTTTCCTTAAAAAAACAAAAAAAAAACAAAATAATCACAGCTTTGATGGGATTAAATCCATCATTTGTCAGTTGTGTTGATAATTCAAAAATGTACATAAAGAGAAAAGCTTTTATACAGCTGTGATGTGATTAAACGTTCACGGAGAAGAAATATTCTTTTTGCGATGCCACAAAGATATGTAACATCTCTAGATACTCTATAAATACCAAAAAACCTGCCATTAAAATTTCAAATGTTCAAAAAACCAAGTATTTGACAAACTAAATATTTCTTTCAAAGCTGGGAAGGCAAGTTTTTAGCGCACGATAGAAGTAAATGCTTTCAGATCTACTAATAAATGCTACGTATGAATGATTAAAAAATAGAGCACTCATGCTATTTTAAGATCAGGCCAATGTAGAATTGCATAGATACGCATAGGCCAGGAGTCTGCATTTAACAGACCTTAAACATCATGTCAATACAGTCTTAATACAGCGACGCGCATATTAGAAATAATTCATGGATAAACATGTGTAATTCCAATGCCGAGTATATCCTGAGGCAAAGAAAGGTGTTTGTTCCTGCTGGCTGTGGTTATATGATGAATTCAAACCTGTCATGTAGTCAATCAATAGGCTACTGTTTACTAAAATGGTACAGACACTACTTATACCTGGTCACTTCATGTAACTGCTATCTGGACTGTGTGCTTAGTCACAGGCATTTAGACTTGGTGGTCAAATGCATCTCCAGTCAGCCATACTGAAATCTGATTGCTCCAGTGGCATTTACACTGCAATAGCAGGGCTCGAATGCATCTCAACCCAAATCCTGAAGTGCTTTGAGCCAACAGATTAATATGGAGTGCGTTTACACCTGCATTTTTACGTGGCTTGGGCTCATCCAGATAAGTTCCTGATCCGCAATATGCATGAAGTGACCAGACGTAAAAGGTCTAAGACTTGTGCATGAGCCGTTGACATACTGCCCAAAACTGCTTCTAGATTTACTTTTAGCCATCCGACTGCTGCAGCATTGACTAAGCTTATCTAGTGATGTATAGGCATGCCAAACATGCATATATGGCAAAAGTAGGAACTTGATATTTCTGAATTTCATACATGACAATTCGATCCTACAGTAGTTTCTAATGGCAAGAGGTGGGTTTAGACTACACCTGTGGTTACACACACAGGGGTAAATATCCCAGTTTAGTTGAACCAATTGCACGATGATATAAAAAAATAAAACAAAAAAAACCAACAAATAAATATGCAACAAAAAGCTAGGGATGACAAGTACAATATCCCCTGTTAATTCACAGTTAAAATGGTGTGCTGTTGACACAAAGAACACTGCAAGGCACACTATAGGCCCTGACTGACTGAACTAATATAATACCTTTACCACTCAGCACATCCAAATAGTTCACTTGGCAGGGAAAATGAAGACAGAGTCTGTAAACACGCAGTCAGAGAGCCCAATGTTGAGGTCAGCCATTGTGCCCGGTGTGGATATCAATACTGTCAGTGACACACTTCTAAATACATACTCAATAGTCAGTTATACACATAAATCAAATAAATGTGTTGTATGCTGTTGAAATACAAGGCCATATCAGAATGAGCAATATTTACAATAATATTTTGGCACATCTCTCTTTTTTTTTTTAAATGGAGCACTTGATGAGTGTGACAGGGGAAGGGGCAGAGGAACAGAAAGGTAGGAGTGGGCAGGGACCTGCTGGTCCTTATTGCACGCGGCGGCAGTAGTAGCCCAGGACTTTGCACTTCTCGCACAGGTGCTGTGGGTGCTCCTTGCTCTGGTCAGAGACGTCCAGGCCATCAGGCTTCTCCAACGGTCGCTGTAAGAGTGGAACATGTCATTATTTTCAGATCTCAATCTCACCAAAATGGATTCTATTTCTTAATGCTTCACTAAGGCTGAGATTTTTTGTGCGGAGGCCTCAAAAGGTTCATATTATGGAAGATTATATTCAGAGTTCAGAGCTAAAAACCGCAGTCTGGCTCTATTAAGAGGGTGTGTCAAACATTTGTTTAGCATGGGATGTCAGATACATACTCTCTAAAATCTGAAATGCTATGAAAATGATACCAAAGCCATTGGAAATTCTTTCAGGATTCCATCTATTCGGTATGCTTTTTCCTACTAGGCTTTGGACTAGCGTGATTATGGAGGTGGTGAATCTTTTTCTTGGAAATTATGCAGAAAGACCCAGAGAATAGCAGTGAGAGCCAGGAGTTTTTGGCTGTTGATCACAAACAATACCTCCACAATCATTTGTTTTCCCACCCATAGTTGTTGCAGGATCTTTTTACGATCCTGTTATTCTTTCCAGTGTGTCTCAGCTGTATTTTATGAAATACGGAAAACCAGGTTAACACGGGCCATCGGGAGGAGACAATGTAGCTTTAGGCTGGAGTGTTTACTCAAGAGCGAAGGGCTTTGTGAATGATAATATTAGGGAATATCGGATACCACTGCGGATTAAGAATTTGGCTGATGTGCTCAATAACTGGAATGAATCCCTGCCAAACAACAGAAAAGCTCAGTCAGGCAGGAAGCTTCGGGGGGACTCTGTGTCATACCTCTGGTTCTTGTCTACTCATACTGTAAAGATGTCAGCCCAGCTCCCAGAGCAAGGCGTTAAAATAGAGATTCATGGAAACAGGGCTTTGGGCAGTTACCCTCCTAATGCTCTTAGAGTGAGTTTCTGGCAGAGGTCTGGCTATTTGACTTGATAGCGTGGCAAAGGCCACTGCTGAGACACGTTCACTTAATCACCCAACAAAAAATTGGAACTGCGTTATACTTTACAGTTCCAGACTGAAGCTGCAACAGCTTTCCAGCATGAGAAAATAATAAAACCATACACACATACGTTTTATACCACTTCTTGGGTTACAGGAACAGGAGTCAGCTGCATGCCCATAGAGACTCTTTGATATCCACGGGAGTATATTACACATCTCAAATGCTGACTGGGGGAAAATATGTTAAGTGGGTGATGCTGAAAAGGCAAAGAATTTGCCTGCAAGAGAAGAGCTAACCACAACACACTCAGGGAAAAGAGCATGCTTTTCCCACCAGCAGCCTCCAAACAAATGATGGTTTCTCATGAATTTTAAAGCCGCATTTGATGACAATGTGTGTAATGAATGTTTCCCTCTTTGTGCTACTATATTTACTCTTTCATCCTAAGACGCCTGGAATTGGGACTAAACTTAAAAGTGGCCCAACAGCCATGCTTGATTGTTTTAGCATTTCTTTTTTAGTGATCAACAAAATCTCTGATGCGTTTTACTCATGCAGGATATTCAAGTGTACTTCTGTTCTTAGTCATACCAAGCCCTTAGCTAGCCTTGCATATTTGTGTTTCCTGGAAAAGGAAACACACAAGGTTCAAGCAGTATTTTGGTTAGAAGAGCGTCTCGAGTTTCAAGGATAAGCCCATGAGGCTTCATCCACCACAAATATTCCTCTAAAAAAGACAGTGTACCTTACACAAGCACTCCTGTGGTCGTACATTAGAGCCACACACACATGCTAATTTGATTGTGCACTTGCACAGGATTTGTGGAACTGGAAGTGGAACATTAACTGGAAGCAATGCTTTACCTGTTTGTGAGGATACACATTGATGTGACACTTAATACATTCCTGTCCCATGTTGGCCCAGGAGTTTCCACTCATCCACTTCCTTTTGCATTTGGGGCATTTGTACTCTCCGAAGCACCTCTTCTTGCCTTGATAGGGTGTCAGTCCTTCGCCTTTGGGTCGGGCCTGAAATGGCATAACAGATACAGTTAGGCAAGGCTGTTGCTAAATCTGCAAGTAATCAAGTCCACAAGCTCTCCTGATCAACAGTGGAAAGAAGTCTGGACTGAAGCAGAGTAGGAATTTATGTCACCTGATTCCACAAATGAATTACTATCACCTGCGCTCTTG